>WHYT01014158.1:0-52246 GCA_009806455.1 Tetrax tetrax
GCCCGGCGCACTCGGGTGTCGCCCCGCAGCCGGAGCGGGGCCTGCGGGTGCGACGTGTGGCTGAGAGCCCAGCACGGCCCTGCGCAGTGGCTGGGCAGCGTGGCCGCAGGCCTTGCAGGGTGCGCTTGCGGGCTCGGGGCCCCACTTCCATTGTTTGCTGGGGAACAGCCGCGGCCGAGCCCCTCCTGCGCCGCGGCACCGAGCCCCGTGCGCGGGGAGCCCTGTCACAGGCGCTCGCGTTCTGGCAAGCTTGTTGCAGCTCCTCAGGTTTTACCCTGTCGTAGGCCCCAGCCCCCATCCCGCCCACACCCGGGTGTCTCAGCCAGGGCAGGTGTAATTGCTGTGGAAACGGGTTTTTTCCCCCTTCTTGAGCACCATGTAACCATAAGTGGTTTTACAGCCTCTTAGCTCCAAAAGCTGTGTTTAACTCTTCAAATGCTTATTGCACTACACTGTTAGCAGAATATCAAGCGTGTGTCCTGTGTAGATGGGCTCTCTGTGTCCAAATTCCTGCCTGCATCTGTTACATCAAGTAACTTCACACTTGCACTAAAAACAACCTAACGCTTTTCATGACATCCCGGTTGATCCTTCTGCTAACATTTCCAGCCTAAGCAGGACAACTTGGGTGGCAGTGCCAAGCAAGAATCGTGCTGGGGATCTCATGCCGGAGGAGGAAAGCCCCTGGTGGAAAGAACTGATCTGTTGTGCCAAATACAAAGTGTGTAAGTCACGTCTAGGTCGGCAAGTCCCTGAGCTGGTGCTGGAGCCTGAGAACACAGGAGCAAGCGTCATACTTTGTTGAAATACTTCTATCTTGTGTTGGGCCAAACGGATGGCAGTCTGGGGTAGTGTTAAAGATCAACTATTTCAAGCTTGTTATTTATGGTAGGAGAGAGCGACAGAGCATAGATTGGGCAGGGGTGTGGAATTGTTTGTGTTCCTTCATGATCGGTCCTTCTGGCAAAATGATTTAACAGCGTCTGTGCTCTGACCTTCCTCCCTTGGGCTGAGCGCTCGGACAAGATTCATTAAGTTTAAGAGTGACAGCAGCTGAAGGTGTTGCAGCTGTACCCTCCTGCCAGAAATGACTACCCCTGAGGGGACCACCAGTGTCTGACAGCTTTTTGGCTACTACAGTCCCAAGTATAACTGAAATTGTCAGTGGCCGGGTGTTCCGGTGCAGCTTTTGGCCCAAGCCAATTGCCAGATAGGGCCTGCTGCAGCCTTGAAGCTGAATGGTTTAACTCGGAAAGCAAGCAGTGTTTTGTGAAACAAAACCCGCTTCTCTCATTAACAGTGCTTTGTTTCCCCTCCCAGCCCATAAAATGTCTCATTTGTAATTAAATTTAATAATACGCAGTAGGTTTTGGCCAATCGTTCAACGTAGTGCAGATAACATTGAGTGGGTTTCCTGATGAAGTCAGCAGAAGGTAAGCAATAATGGCTGGGGGTTTTAGGTTCTTTCTTTTTTTGTCCTACAAATCTGAAACAATGTAAACAAACTTTGCCTCCTGAAATTATAATTTTGCTATTACATATAGAAATACTTAAACCAGTTGAGGTATAAGAACTCGGGCCCATAGATTTCCAAATTAAAACCTGTTCTTGTTAAACTCGCAGGCTATTGTGCCATTTACAGTAATTTCTAGCGAAGTTCCTGAAATGTTAATAGCCTAAAAAGATAACGAAGCTGTTGCACAGAGTTTCCCAGCCTTTCTAAGCTGAACTGGTCAACTTAATTGAGTTTGGGACATTTTGGAAAAATTAGCTGTTAAAAAAAGCATGACTATAATAGGGCTGTTCCAACCTAATAATTTTTGTATGGGTTGGTTGCAAACGAAACTGATGATTTTCGCCCAGATAAAATGAGGTTTCTCTGGTTGTTCCTAGATTTGTGTCCCTGCTGTCACCTGCTGCTCGTCAGTGCCCCTCCCAGTCAGCCACCGCAGGTCAGGCCTAACCCGCTCCCCATTCCTTGTTCCCGCGTGGTAGGGCTGTGATCAGGCACGTGCTTGAGCTCCTGTTGGTGGATTTCCCTAAGGATTTTCTCTCCCATTGTTTCCCCGTTGAGCCAGGCTCTACAAGGAGGCCGTGGACTTGTCTTTTTTTGTCTGCTCCGCTAACACCCCGTGCCCTTGGCTGATGCACAGACTTGCAGGGCTGGCTACTATGTGTGGCTAACGAGTGGCCTCGGCTGGCAAGCAGGGCACACGCTCTGCGTCCAGCCCAGCACCAGCTCTGGCGTGGTGTAGTGGCCGCGGCCGTCCAGCTCCGCGGGGTGCAGGGCCTGCGCGCTTGGCTGGATTCTCCTCTGGAGCTGACGGCAGGGCGGGGGGAAGCCGTCACTAACACATTTCCCAGCAGCGGTTTCCCTGGCTGTGGGATGGCTGGATCCGTAGCAGCGAGGGGCCCTCACTGCAGGGCTGCGGCGGAGCGCCGGCCGTCGCTGCGTTTCTTCGTGCAGCCTGACCCTGCCTCGAGTGCTGGGGCGCGTAACGGCGGTCCGCGGGGAGACGCAGAACGTCGAGGGGGGTGGCAGTCGTTCGTGTTATCCCGCGCGGCGGGGGGTGGAAGGGATCTCGCAGAATTAAGAAAGAAGAGGGAAAAAAAAGTCTGAGAGAAAAAGAAAAAGCTGGTTTTTCCCACACCGGGAGTCGAACCCGGGCCGCCTGGGTGAAAACCAGGAATCCTAACCGCTAGACCATGTGGGACCGCCTGTCTGCAGCCCGCGCCGCGCCGCCCGCTGCCTGCGCCGCCTCCCCGCGCCCGCGCCCGCGCCGCCCGGGGCCCCCCCGCCGGGCTCCCCCCGCCTCTCCCGGAGCCCCGCCGAGGAGCCGCGGCGGGAGGCGCGTCCCCGTGCAGCCGTGCCCGGGGGAAGTGGCGGCCCCGCGGGGTGTCCCGGGCGGGAGCCGGTCGCGGGAAGGCGGACACGGGCTGCGAGCGGAGGAGTCGGGCCGCCGACGCTCCGCCCGGTTACGGGGGCGTGTTTGCACCAAGCGAAGGCTGATGTGCAAACCTGCACTAAATTTCGGGTCGCCCTTCCCTAATTCATTAAAAGTCTCTGAAGTTAAGAGATAGTGAGGGAGGCTGGCGAAGCTGAAGAAGAAGGAAATGACAAATGAAAGGATGTGATCTCAACAAAGCCTGGCCTGAGTAGGTACAGAAACTGTGTGTTTCTGTACACACACAAATGTGCTTCTCTACAAATTCTAGCAATCAAAAAATAAGGTGGAACAACTGGCCTACCCAACTTTGAGAAGGACCTTCTTATCGGAAACTGGTGCGGGACAGATAGTCAGCGGGATGTGGCAATAGCGGGCTGCAGATTACGCGGGAAGAACTGACTGACTTGTGCTTGTGCAGGAGTGATGCTGGCTGCGAAAGAAACCTCAGAGTTAACACAGCTAAACAATTTTAATCTTCTGACACCGAACCTCTGTAGTAAGGCAATTCACACCTAAATAAGCAAAGGGGACTACTGTAGTGAAGAGTCTCCAAAACCAGTGGTGCTGACAGTGATCTATTTAGGAGATCACAGAGGCTGCGGGGCAGAAAACATCACTGTAGTGAAGAGCCTCCAATTACCCTCACATCGAGTGAGTAAACGTCACATCAGCACATGATATAGTTGCTACATTTTTAGAGACCACAAAGGCTTTATTTTTGGAGCAGCTGGTTAGAGAACATAAAAGAAGTGACTGGGTTTAGTGCTGAGATGTGTGAGGGGCTTCATTCAGAACCGTGCTATTAAAAAAAAAGATATGTATAAGAGTGAGTAGAATGTATTTGATTTGGTGTCATTAAAAGAACAACAGCAACAAAGAAGTTCCTCCCAAAAGACCTTATTAGAAAATGAATAAGCCAAAAGGACAACACACTTATAGGAAGCACGGAGATGGCTGAAGTGGCTCAAAACAGCTTATATCACCACAAGGAAAAACACTAAAAATAGGCTGGTGTGGCTACAAAGCACAGTAAAGAAAGCTGTTGAAATATTAATTTAAAAATTAAAAAACCCTTAAAAATGTGAAGCTGATGCAGACCATGTCTGTATGCCAGCAGCGAAGATCCTGAATATGTTCCAAGGTGTCCAATGGATCTGATGGTAACTGATAAGGTAGAAATGAGCAGGGTCTGTTTCCTCATGGGGGTCCCAGCTGCAGCCCACCAACCTGCACAAAGTTGCTGTGGTCTGTGCTAAGGACATGTGGAGGGACTGGCTGCCAGTCAGAGGTCCCTGCTTTTTTGGGTAGATAATCATAGTCTGTCTCCATGAGATGAGGATTTGCTCCCCAAGGACTTGGCACCACTGGTTACAAGATTTGAGCTTCTCCCATCAGCCTGCCCCTCCTCAGCTTCTCTTCTAGTCTCGGTGCTGGACAATGTGCCTTCTCCTTCTGGAAGCTCTGGAGAGCTGTTAATAGAAAGAGCAGCAGTGCTGCTGCACCCCTCCACCTCTGCTTGCCCAGGAATTGTCTATGAGGGAAGGGGGAAGGTCTCCCTTTATTGACCACTCCTGGAAATCAGGACACTGGGGGAGGCAGACCTTGGGCTTCATTTAGACTGACCGTGCTCATCCTGTTGTCATCCCTGCCCCTGAAGCTGTTCTCAGGGCCCCAAGGATGCTAACAAGCCCTTATATCTCTGACCAGCCTCACCTTGCAGCCCAGCCCTGCCCAGGAGCCCCAGTTCACATCAGCCCTGCGCCCTCGGTGCCCTTCTGAGCTGTGCTGGAGGTGTGCTTGTCTCCGGTGCTCTGACCGGTGTGCCCGTGCGCATGGCCATGCCCAGCTGTGGCTCTCCCTGTCCCCGACCTGCAGACCGACTGCCTGGCCCGGCCTCAGCTCTGCCTTGTCACTGCACGGCCATCACTGGGCTGTGTCTGACCCTGGTCACCACCACCGGCCCCATCCTGACTCCAACCTGCAGACTGACTTCCCAGGTTGACGTCAGACCCACCTCATCCCCACGAGCTGCCTGACAGCCTGCGCTCCGGGCTGTGCCGCGGGACCACTCCAGCACGGTGGGGCTGACTGTGGCCCACAGATGTGCTGTCATGGGGGATTACCCCGAGGTTCGCATCAGGTGGTCCCCTGAGACTGCTCCGGCGTAAGCCCGAGCCGTTCCTCTCTTCTCTAACAACAGCTGTTCACAAAGGGCGGCATGGGGTACTTGGACAGAGATGCATGTGTTTGGGTTGTCAGCACCCAGCCTGCGTGCACAGCACTCAAAATACAAACCTGTCAGTTGAGTTGGTCTGCTTAGCAGATATCAGAGATGTTTAAAAAACTTGCAAAGAACAGCTTTCAAAGTGGTTTGCCTGGAGCTGAATACCTGGATGCTGAAAGGAACCGAGCTTGCCTGAAAAAGTCAGTGCAGCAAACGCGAACAGGGATGCTTGGCATCGCAGCGCCGGCAACCACAGGTTCGGAAACTTCACTTTTCCCTGCAGTTACGCGGTAGGGCAAAGGACTTGCTGCCTTTCCCGCTGATTTCAGCAGGAGCACGGCTGGTCCTCAAACCCTTTACTGTATGTGCAAGGATAAAAGACAACATGTAATAAACCACTTCTTGCATTCGTTACAAGACGTTTTGTTATTGGTATTTATTAGTAAGCAGGTGTTGTACAGGCAGAACTTGGGACACTGTCTGAGGGCAAAAAGGATTAAGTTTAAGTTTTAAAAAGGCAACACCATTATTTCACTGCACTGAAAGGATACAGTGAGAAATGACAAGGTATTTCAGCTGGGGACATCTATAAACAACAAAATGAAACAAAAATTTTGGTGATAGTTAAGAAGGACAGGAATAATGGGATGAAGCTGATCAAAACGTAGGTAGATTATAATGTCAAACACCCTGACAAGATCTCAGATAGATGTTTGAATGTCCCAGGAGACAACAAGGCCAGCAAGAAATACCACCAGCAGAGCCTCTGCACTGAGAAATTGCAAGGGTGACCTCACGTATCCCTGCCTGTCTGGAGTCCTGACTGTGGGACTTTCCTTCTAGGTTTCTCGCAGAATTGGGGATTCAATTAATTTGTCAAGGTCTGTAAGAAAAAAACATCAGACTGCAGGGTTAGCTTGAGGAATTACAGGTTCTGTCTGTGGCTTAAAAATAAACTCAGTTCTTGGCAAATACCTACAACAATATTACATTGTCTGGCACAAACATCGGCCACAGCAAAGCCAGACGGGCAGGCAGCTTGTGCAGCCCGGTGGGAGAGGGAGCAGGGAGTTACAGTGAGATGGGATGGCCATGTCACCACTGCTCACGTTGCTGTTCAGGGGCACGTGGCGGTGCCAGCTAAGCCTCACGTCATCGGCCTTGTCCGCACACCTCTCGGCAAGTGTCCTCTGCTCTGGGCGGCCATCCCTCAGCTCAAGGCAGATAGTGGTGGGACTCGTGTAGCTGACCCACACACAGTTTCGTGTTTTCCAGTGTCTCCTGCAGTGCAGCGAGCACCATTGCCCAGCTCATGCATTTGGACCAGTCAGTAAATCCTTAGAGGATGTAGCCTGAAAGCAGCAGAGATCTTACCAGACACAAAGAGGTGTGACAGGCCGCAATACAGTAGGAGTCCCTTGGGACCCTGTACTGATGTTGTGGCAGGGACATATGCACCTTATTTTGGGGATTCTTGTTCCATGGGAATTTTGAAAGCAGGCAAACCTCTGCTGTGGACATTTTCCTGACCTTCACTGCCAGCAGCTTCAGAGTTTGGCTCACAGAAAATGACCTGGGAGCATGGACTTCCCTCCCTGTGTCTGGCCACCTTCGGGACAAGGACTACCCAGGACAGCAGAGTCCATCTCCTGATTCACAAGGGACACTCCCACCTCCACCCTCCCCCCTGTTCTTCTCTCCTCCTGGACCATTCTAGTGTGTGGCTCTGCCCTTCATCCTCATGCCAGTGCTCACGTGATCATGCACGGCGCCAGTTCAGGTTACTAGCACCCTTCTTTTCCCTCTAAGGGCCTGTAATGGTTGTATCTGATGCCCTTCCCCTCTTTGCAGCTCCTCTCTAAAAAGGCAGAGCTCTCCTTTGCTGTGGGGAGCAGTAACCCCTGTGAGAGCTCATCCAGTAGCTTTGTCAGCAGCCAAGGAGCCACGGTAGCAGGGAAGACGGCAGAAACCTCTGCTGTATGTTTTTAGTCACAATCTGTTTTAGAAAGCATGAGAGGAAACAAAGAGCATTTGCTGCTCCATCTGTTTCCATGTCCCATGCTGCTAAGGTTGGGTTACAGCCAGCTGCTGCTGTTGCCAATTGGTAATGCGATAGCATGACTGCTTACTTTGCAAGGGAGCTAAAGACAGTAAGATGGAAAAAATTGGGTCAGGATGATTTTTAAAAAGCCCCATTGCACAACATCTGGCTTGTTATATAAATTTACATCATGCCTACTATAAAAAAAAACCTGCTGATTGCTGCTTAAAACCACACATTTTTACAAGTGGCCAAATATCTTCAAGTAGCTCTTTCCGAAGGACAGTCCTGGGTTATCCAGTATCTTCAGTCTGCTTCAAAACACAGACAGGGTTAATTAAGAACAGAGATGTTTTTTTTCTTTGCCTCATATATGCTAAGATCATTTGTCAGAGAAGACTCTCGCAGCACACAATCCAGAGAACCTCAGCTAGCAACTCTTGCATCTAGGTCAGCCTGGTCCCATTCAATAACGTATCTGAGACATTTGATTCAAGATGTCTGTGCTCTGAAATAATGAAGAGTTCCTCACATCTGCCTGCCCAGCTCGAACCTCAAGCCCCTTGACAAAGAATTACAGATATGTTGATTGGAAGGGACTTTTGGAGGGCATTAGCCCAAACTCCCACTCACAGTGAGACCATCACCCACACTAGATGAGGTCAGTCATGACTTTGCAAGCCAAACCTTGAAAATCTCCAAGGATGGAGATCCCATCATGCATGCGGGTGAACTGTTTGAGCAGGTTCGGTGATGGTAGCCAGGGTCAGCCATGGTTGAGTGACTGCTGACCCAGTTGGTGGGACGGGGTCAGCAAGGTGTCAGGCCTGGCACAAGCTTCACTGGAACACAGCTCAGGCGGGGCCGAAGGTGAGGAGCTGAGCTTCAATGCAGCTCCCAAGCAGAGCAGGGAGCCCCTGATGAAAGATCTCCCACCTCATCCTCCCTCCATCGCTGGTGCCGATGCCCTGGAAGGCTGATCCAAGGCTGAAGCTGGACCGGGCCAGTGCTGGCCAAAAGCCCAGACACCCAAACCCTACCAAGCATTTTTGACGTCTACTCCCAGTACCACCAGTCTCTCCTCAACACAGGGTTTGTTCACCCCTGGCTGGAGCTGTTAATCCCGCTGTACTGTATACAGAGACACTTGCTGTGGGGCTGGTACTGGGCTGGTTCCAGGCTGTGGAGTCCAGAGGCAAAGCAAGTGCAGTGCTTGCTGGCCCAAACCTCCAGCACAACATGCTGGCTGTGCTCACAGCTGTAGCACATCTGCCTGGCTACTGCCCCATCTCCCCAGCCTGGACAGGGAGGGCAGCAGCAGTGCAATGGCAAGCTTTCCTTACCTTGATCATCACCAGTTCTTCCACACCGACAGATGAGGAAGACTTCTCATGCAAGGTCCTCCATCTGCCATTTCCTGATGTAGTGTGCGTGCACAAGCACAAACATCCACCAGCTGAGCAGCTTCATGAAAGGAGGGTGAGTGTGCCACTTCAGAGACAAGTTTCTTCCACCTGGGAGCAGCATCTGAAGAAACTATTCGAGCATGATGTCAGGGAGCTGGCTCCTTTTGCAGTTCTTCAGTGACAGTTGTAGGCACTATCCTTCAGCCAAGAACAAGCAGCAAGGGGATACTTTGGCCTGGAAACATTGATCATACATCTCTTAATTCATCTTACAGGGACCTAGTGTTCACAGCCTCACAATTCATGAAGGCCATTTCTTCTTGCAGGCAGTGTGGTTCTGTTATTAGTAAAAGAGCCAGGGTTTACAACCCTCTGTTCTCAGAGACACTGCGATGTCTTTGCCGTGCTGTTAAAGACTGTTCAGACACTTTGTATTCAGCTCCTGCTGCCAGATGGTATATTGATGGCAGGCATCGTGACTGGTGGGCTTAATCTCCCATGTACGTGTCACAGAGCAACCCACCTGATCTCTGGAGAAGGACGTCTTTCTGTTATTGTACCAGGTACCACAAGTAGAAGTTTTCCTCAGCCCATGACTGCCTGAGCTGTGAAAGCCTCTGAAAAAGTCACTGCAGAGATCCCACAAAAGAAGCATTTCCCTTATCAGCTTAATTTTTCCCCTCTGGGAATCCTCTTCCCCTCCCTGAGTCACTGGTGCTGACATAGCTCATGTGCACCAGTGCTCCCTGGCTCTCCCGAAGAGGCGGACCCTGGGCTGGCAGCTTTGCACCTGCGTGCAAGTCAGTCTCAGAGCCATCCATTGTGCCTGGTAATTGAACACCCTTTCATCCAGCTTTCCTCTTACAGCAGTGGGGATCTCTGCTTCCAAGAGCACCCTTGGTGCTAGCAGGTACGTCACCATCCTCTGGTGGGGAGGTTCTGCCTTCATGGTGGTTTCCTTGCAAGAGCAAGGGGATGCCTCAAGAGATGCTCTCCCGCTGCATGACTTTGTGCAAGACAGCATGGGGCTGCTAGCCTGTAAGTAGGGCAGATCTGAGATGTCACCTCAGTGTGTCCTCTGCATCCTTGAGTGCCTCCAGCTCCCCTGCTTTGGCCGCCAGAGAGAGGGGACCTCTTAGCATGCTACGTGCGGAATCGCATCCCAAGAGTTTTAGCTGCAGCAGCTAAGCGATGAAGTTACAGGTTCTCCAGCAAGCTTGCCAGAGGCATAGGTTGAAAACAGCCTACATGTAATCATCAAACCCTGAAATATGCAAAATAAAATGAGAAGGTTGCAAAAAAAATGAATGCTTGTCTGGTCCCTCCTGCAGCCAACTTCCCGTGTACCGCATCGAGTCACTCATTTTGGGAGGCCCCTGAAGGTGGGGCTTTTCCAATCCCTCATCTCCCCAGCTTCTATTTTCAGTCTGTCCAAAGGCTCTTGCTAGCACAGCAATGCCAATCAGGCTGTTAAACCTTTTATAGGCCAAGTCTGTATCTACAAGAGCCCTTGAAACGACTGTCAGGCTGCTATAAGCATTTTCCCAGTACCGCTGTTTCCCGTAGAGGACAGGTATAGTCTTTACTGGCAAAGGCGAATAATATCTGCATCTCCACAAGGAAAGCTGCCAATTCAACCACATTACAGCTACAGCAGCAAACTTTTGTTTCTAACACAGACCTGGTTTAACTCTTCCTTTCCTTCCCTGCTAGTCTCAGTCCCTGAGCTTTGCAGCCCCGCAAAACTCAGCCTCCTCTGCCCACTCTCCTGCAGCACCACAGGCATCTCCAGCAGCTTCACAGCCCCTTTTGGGACCCTGCTCCCCCCCAGCCCTTGCTGCGTGGACCTCCTTGGTAAGCACAACGCAGCTGCGTGTCCAGCCAGTGAGCGGCGCAGCCATGATCTCACTGTCTCTCTATTTGTTATTAAAAAGTGCAGTGGGACTTTCATGTTAATGTCTTCAGATTAAGTTACTCTGAAGTTCTTCAGTAGTGCCAAAACGCTGTCTGCAAGAGAGCACCGCAAGTGTGGTATCGCCCTGTGCAGGGACCCTGTCCGCTGGCTGGCCCGGGGTGATTAATAAACTGAACAGACTCATTTGTGACTGTAGGAGAAATTTGCTGCATGCTGTGACACAGGCCAAAAATCACTGTTAGTGGCAAAATCCGCCACGCAGCTGCCAAGTCTTACATCCCCAGTTAGAGGGCTCTGAGGCACCCCCAGGATTTGCCTCTGTGTGAGTTCGTTCCTATACTGGCATAACAAGACCCTGTACGAAATTCGCTGGGAGCAGTGCCACATTGCAGCAGTCTCGGATCACAGGGGCTCTGCTGTGCCACAGTGCCAAGTGACATACTCCAAACTGGTGGCTGACAGACGCTGAACTAGTGGGGCTCACCTTTAGTGCACAGCTTGTTTATGCAGATTGCTCATTCTGGTTGAGGAGCAGGGCTCTACCTTTCCCTGAGGCCTCTGAAGTGCTGTTCGTACGCTTATGGTTGATCTGTGTGTGCATGGGGCCACACCTGGTCTTCCTACACAGCCTTGGCCAGACTGCTATGCGCTCAGGACACAGACGAATGCAGAAAGTCCCCAAAACCTGCGGAGACAAAATTGCTGGGGCAAAAAAGAAGGCATGTCTGGGCAAACCCAGATGCATGGCAGGCAAACACCACGGGCTGAGCCAAGGCTCATCATCCCACTGTGTGACCTCGCAGGGACAGCCTGGCATCCAGTGTAGACAAAGACATTTTCCTCTCACAATGCTCCAGGCTGGTTCAAGTTCCACTTGCCTAAGTCCCACTTTCCATCTCTGCTTTTGGAGGATGTCAGGAATAACAGAAGGCGGAGCAGAGCCGTTACAGCACCGTGCACCCCAGGGGCAGCTGCCTGTTTGGAAACCCCCTGCCAGCTCTGGGTGCCGCAGGAGGCACCCGGGGACACCCATCCCCGGGACCCAGGATTTACTGGGGCAGCTCTGATCCAGGAGCGAGCGCAGGCTACACCTGGGACCTGCACCAGCCACAGTCTCCAGGTGGTCTTGCGCCCCTAAAGCCGGGGGGCAGGCGTGACCGCTCCGCGCTCCCGAGGGCCCCGCACCGCCCGTGATGGACGGCGGGACTCCTGCTGCTGACCACGACTTTCCTCGCCAACCTGGTCACGACAGCTGACCGTCGCCATTGACCGTATCTCAAATAATGCTTCAGCTTCTCCAAAAATGAAGCCCGGGCTCCGCGTCTCATTTTCACCCCTGGGGCCGGGGCAAGAGCAGGGGCAGGAGCTGGGCAGGGCCGGGTGGGGTAGGGCCCGGCAGGGGCTCCGCGGCGCCCGGGCCCTGCGGGCTTGGGAGGGCCCCGGAGCGGCCGCCGCCAGAGGCTGCCCTCGGCCCGCGGCCCCGCCGCCGCCGCCCGCCCCGCCCCGGCCCGCCCCTCCCGGCCCGGCCCGGCGCGGCGCGGCGGCCCCCAGCAGAGGGACCCGGGGAGCGGCCGGGGGTCCCGGACGCCGGGACGGGGGCCGGGCCGCGCCGCGCCGCCCCCCGGGCGGGGCCGGGATCGGGATCGGGATCGGGTTTCACATCCTGCCCCGCTCGCGGGCAGAGCGGGCGGCGCGGCCGAGCGGGCCATGGCGGAGGGGTGAGTGCGGCTGCTGCGCACCTGTTGCGGAGCGGCGGGGACCGGGGTGGGCCCGGGCGGTGACTCCGGGCCGGGGGGCGGGTGGGCCGCGCGCCCCGGCGGGCAGGTGAGGGGGGGCGGCGGGGTCAGGCCGAGCCGGGCGGCCGCCTCCCTCCCGCCGAGAGCCGTTGTCCCGCAGCCGCTCTGCGGCCGCCCCCGGCCTCTGCCGCCCTGAACGCGGGGCGGGAAAATCGCCGCAGCGGGTCGGCTCCCCGAGGGTCGCGGGGCGGAGCTGGCCCGGCCCCGGCCCTGGCCCGGAGCTCCCTGTCCTGCCCGGGCCCTGGGGGGCGGCGGGGCGGCGGCCGGCGGCGTGTCGGCCCCCGGGGCCGCGGCCGGGCTGTGCCGCTGCCGTCGCAGGGCCGGTTCGCGGGCAGCACCCGCTGGTGTTGCGTCCGCTCGGGGTCAGGCCGACGGGGCCCGGGGTGGGCTGCCCGCGGAGGGGAAGCGCTGCCGCTTGAAACACCAAACGCGGTTACAAAGCGGCGACGTTTTCCTGCAGAAGCACAGGAATGGCCGCTGCCCTTGGCTCCCTGGAGAGCGGGGACCGGCAGAGGGTTCACTTCGCGGCTGGACGCGGGCGGGGAGCCAGGATCACCTGTTGGCAGCGAAAATGGAGGGCCAGGTAGCCAGGCCAGTTTCCCAGGCTGCATCCTGTTTCCGACAAACGCGGGTGGATTTTACGGCTCCTCTGAATAGCTCCGTTCAGGGAGAATTCCTCCTGGCTCTCTGTGCCTCGGCGTGCTGGCCAGAAGTGGTTGAGTTAAGTTTGGCTCTGCTGGGAGGAAGGTGTGGAGCTTCACAGGAGCACTGGCCTCCCCACGCCTGATGCCAGTTGCTGTTGCGCTGCCTTGCCAGCATTTTTTTTTTTTCCGTCCTAGATGAAAAGCTCGGAACGATTTAACATTCCTGCAAGTGTGGCTCTCCCCAGGGGCACCGGTTTTCAACTGGCTTCTCACGTTCTCTTTGTCTGGGGGAGAGGAGGGAGGGCTATGCTTGGCGTTGTGCCCGCTATCTCCGTGACGGTGCAAGGTGCTTGGAATAATTTTTTTCTCTTGTGTTTGAAGTTGTCTTTTTTCTTGTTCTTCTGTCTCTTCTGCGTCTTCTCCAGCAGAATGTGATTTGAGTAGTCCGTAAGAAGGAGCGTCTTGGGAAGGGGTAGCAAATGCCCTTGGGAGTGGATGTAGAATACCAGAATTCCTCAGAGCAGAATGATCAGCATGGTAACATGTTCTTGGTCTGCCAGCAGCAACTCATAGCGACCGCTTCTGCCTCCCTGCTTGTAACAGCCAAGGGCACTTGGTGCTTGGGGATCGAGGTTACGGGTTGCTCGGTTCAGGGGATAAACTGTCAAAGCCACATGGATCTGGGGCTATCATTCCACTAGCCAGTGCAGAGGAGTACAGGGCTTCTTGCTCTGGATTTCAGCATAATTCTTCCAGTGTATCCCCAGTGACTATCTCTGGCGCTTTTTGAGTGTGGTGTTTGCTGGGTTGATAAGACAGCTCTTTCCTGTCGGCTGCATGGAGGCTATTTGGAGTGATGCTGAGATCATAATGGATTATAGGAATGCGGATTTTGAAGCCAGGTTTTTGGACGGATAGTTCACATGCCTTCTGTATTCACAACAGGTTTGCTCAGCTGAAACAGATGTTGCCTTAGCTGGGAGCACCTAAACTACAGGGGGGTCTAAATATACTGGCCTGGTGCATTTTGTAACCAAGAGAATTTTATGGTTGTCCTTGTGACGCGAATGGCTGTTTTTAGCCATTACTGGATCCGCAGCTGCAAAACTTGTGAGAGACTTGCACTTTTAATGTACCAGCAAGACATGCAGAGTCTGGTTCACTGAGTGCTGCCTTGCTTTAGGGACACAAAAGGCAAATGCCTCCCATTCAACTGATTACAGTTTCCTAGAGATTGTGTAAATGTACTGTGGTGCAAAGATGAAAGGAGGAGTGACTGACACTCCTGTAGTGAACTACTTAATGGGTAAGAAAATCTTGCAGATTTTGTGTATTTGTGTCTGAGCTTTGAGGTATTTTTTTTTAATCAGTCCTGCTGTTCTTTTGGGGTTGGCTTCATAAGATTGGGGCAAATGCCTGCTGGCAACCAGGTAGTTTTGTAAACTAGGGAACAGGGTTTTTTTGTTTGTTTGTTGTTGTTTCCCCCCCAGAGCCATGGAGAGAGAACTATTAGCATCGTTGAGGGACTGTGGGAAGGACTGTGATATCCAAATCAGCTTTACTCGAATCACTTCTGTAATTAAAGATAATGAAACATAAACTGCTGTAAGATTCTGGTTTTTCTGACTGCCCATGAGGGTGGGCAGTGCAGTTCAATAAATTTTCATATTCATGAACCCTTTTTTTCAAAGACACGAAAGGATGTGTAATATCTATATTTCTTGATAGGTAAATGCATTAGTAAGAACGCCGATTGGTTGCCATTTTACCTATGGAGAATAAAGCTTTTCAGTTTGTGCTTGCCATGTTTTTGACTGTTTCAATTAAAAAGCCTTGGGACGTGAGCCGAGGGGGATCTTCAGTGATCCCCAGTACTTCTGGCGCCGGCTGGAAGTGCTGCTAGCTGGGTGGGTGGAAGGACTGGTGATGGTACCGAGTGCATTTGTTCAGTGGGAAACCTGCTGCCATCTCAATTTGATTAACACAAAATATAAAGGATTCATATGCTTTATATTCTGATTATGATGAGGACTCTTAATTTTGTTATTGACTATCAGTATCTTGAGTGTGAGTTTGTTCCATATAGTTAATTTGGTTTAGTTAAGGTTTGAATCTTTGCCTGAATAGTAGTTTCTGTGTTTTTTCAGAAGCTTTAATTTAGGAATGAGTGAAAACTCCCACATTTCATCAGCCTGCCCTGGAGCTGCTGACAGCCTCCTTGTGTCTGAACTCAGATGTGGCTTTGCAGCAAAGGGGTCTTCTGGTTTTGGCAAGGCATCTGAACCTCCCGCTGTTATCCAGCGCAGAGCCCCCCACATCCTCTGAACTGGGTCTGTGTGCCCTGTTCTGGTTTACCCTCTTCTTAATTGGCTTAAATAGGGCAGTGAATAAACATCCTGGCTCTAGCTAGCCGTGACTGCAGGACAAGCTTCTGCTGCCGGCAGGTTATCCCGCTCTCATCTGCTGAGTGCCCCTGTTCCTGGATAAATGTTGTGGTAATTCCCTTTACAGTAAATGAGCTGGGGTGGTGAAGGACTCTGCTTGCTGTCTGACATCAGTGGAGAGAAGTGCAGGTGGGAGAGGTTATCGGCTGCCTGACCTCTGCCACGCGCTCCTGGCGTGATCCCTGCTCCTCTGAATGTGCTGCTGGAGCTATTGGTGAGCTTGCCAGGGCAGTTTCTTGGGATGAAATGGCTTAAGGGTGAAAGACCAACTGGCTTTGAGTGAAACCAGGCGTGTGTTTTTGCTCCAGTAGCTCTGCTGGCAGAGGTGGAAGAGGGGTGATAAGCTGTGGAGGACGAGGTAGTCATCTTGTCCACCATCACTGTAGTATCGTTTTTAAGCCGCTCCCATCAGCAGGCTCAGCATCTCCTGGAGCTAGCTCCTGAGGTGGAGCCGTGCCTTCAGCGGCAGTGTTGACTCTGTCCAGCAGATAAAGCCTGGTCCTTGGGAAACACCTTCAGACACACCAGAGTTTCCTGATGGAAACTAATCAGAAGTTCAAAGGGAAGAAGCAGCGTTTCCGCCTTCCCTGCGGTCTCCTTTCCCTATGTTTCCATTCCTGTTGTGCTACCCAAGTGGCTTTCTCAGTGGATGATGCAAGTAGGAGGAGATGCTTGCAAGCTTTCAGCAAATAAATATGTCAGAATTTGAAATGCTCCATTTAGGCTCCATCAGTACTTCCCAGGTGGAGTACAATTATTTGCGCCTTGTTGTGACATGTATATGCTCGTGTTTCTTTAAAAAGCCCTCTGGGCAGCTTCAAATAGTGAAGTGCCTCTTATTTGTAATAAATATAAATTCCAGAGCCGGCACTGGGGTTTGATTTTAGCAGAATTCATAGAGCATCTCTGAGCTCTGCTGCCACGACTTAAACATTTGATGTTAATTCCTGCCTTTGTCAAGGTGCACGGAGAGGCAGTTCCCCTGTAGGAACTTGTGCTTTCTGGTGGCTCAGTCACAAGCGTCCACTGGAGCAAGCAGTCTGATAGTTTTTATACTCTTCACAGGGAAGAGTAGTCTTTTGCTGTGGGCAAGTTCTCAAAGCAGTCAGTTTCTGGAGTGGCAGGAAAGTATTAACTAAAGCAGCAGACGTGAGGTCCATCTGGCTCGTAGATCTGGAACAAGGCACTGTAGGTCAAGAGAATTTTTTTTGCACTTGGTATTTGTCTCGTGGGAGAATGGAAAAAATACCATTATTTGGGATATATTCTCTCATCCTAATTACTGTTCCAGGTGCTTGAGGTTACTGATGTAAGAAATAAGTGTTTTATATTTCCAGTTGACTATCGCCCAGCGAATTCCAGTGTAGCTGGTGTCCACCATCCTCCAGCTACTCTCCCAAGCTTTTTTCTTTGTGTGTTGTAAGCTGCTGAAGACGCTGATGATCCAGATTGCTTGTTTGCAGCGAGGCATGGGAGATGGAAAGGACTCCATGGTCCCCCAGGGGAGCATTGGTAATGGCTTGTGTAGCAGCTCGAGGAGTCGAGGTGTGTCTGGCGTCCCCCACTTACGTACTTCAGGTGAAAGGAAGGGACTCGAGTTGGACAACATCAACTTCAGAAAATTCCCCCTGAAAAAAACAAGCTGAAGAGCAAGGCAATGGAAATGCTGAGATGGTTTTTGGTTTTGTGTTTGTTTTTTTTTTTTTTCCTTGTTGTTGGTTTGTTTTGTTTTGTTTTGTTTTTTTTTCAAGGCTCTTTTGTCTTTTTGGATGTAAGGTCTTGCATGAAATGCCACTGAGGGCATTTGCTCCACAGTGCTGGGGAACTGAACTGGAGAGACCTGAATAAAATTTTTCATTGCCATCTTCATCAGAGGCAGATAGGAGGCTGGCTCTACACAGAGGATGTGTTTCCTTACCCCTCTTGTGTTCTGCTTTTGCCCAGCTCCTTGAGCCAAGCCCTCACTGCACTTTGCCTTCCTCAATAGAAACTGCTCTGATGTGGGATGAAATAAAGGTGTTGGTGAGCGCCCTGTGCGCCTTCCTGCGTGTTCCTGTTTCAGCCTGGAGCAGAGCAGTCCTGGGCCCCTCAAAACCAACCTTTTTCTTAGCCACAGGGTTTATGATCTACCAAAAACAAACAAGCTAAGCAGAGGAGGGGGGAAAAAACCAAGCCTGCACTGGGCTGGTTAGTGTGTGTAACTTGGCAGGTGTGGGACGCTGCCATAAGGCACTCGGCTTTGGCAGATGGGGCTGTTTCCTACCTGAGCAAACAAGGTTGCTGCCTTCTGTCTGCAAACCTGTTACAGAGGCGGAAAAGACTCAGCATAGTGGGATTTTGTGTTGTCTTAGACGTCATGAACTGGTGGCCCAGGGCCAGGTGCACTGTAGCAGGGATAACTTCTTTGTTCTGTAGATCTGTGTTTTTCTGCTTGGTTTTGCTTGTGTTTGGTTTTTGTTTTGTTTTGGTTTTTTGTTTTTTTTTGTTTTGTTTTTTTTTTTCCCCCCCAGAAGAATGACAAAGAGGCTTACTGTCTCCATTGCCACCAGTAGCAAGAAAAGCCCTGCACAGTGCTGCCTGGTGCGTTGGGACCAAGCTCAGCAAATCCCCTTTGGCCAGTTCAGCTGCCTCGTTTGACTCTGAGGCAGTGCAGCATCTTGCGCCTGGGTTTTCATGTGTAGCAGCAGTCAGGGCTCGGTTTAGGAGAAGGATGAATTGGCGTGAAATGTTTTCAGTAACAAAGTGAAGTCAGAGAAAAAGTTTTCACAGGAGACTTTACAGCTGAATAATTAAATACAGACGGAGGGAATGTGATGGTGAGCGGTGCTGTGTACTGCTGCCTGGAAAGGTGCCCCTCTGGAGCTGTGGCCAGACCAGGCGGTGGATGTTGGCTGCAGTTTTCGGTGCCTCTGCACTGGCTGCTGGGCTCTTGGGGTGACTGGCTCGGTTTTGTTGTCGGGACCTCAACCTGCTCCAGCCAACTCATCCTGGCCACCCCAGCTGCTCCAGGCCCTGCTCCTCACCCCGTGCTAATCTGCTCATGGAGTCGTGCTTTCGCGTGCAGCCCTGTCTACTCTGGGCTTGTCCCCCCATGTGCTTTTTGTGCTGTGTGGGAAATAGCAAATGCAGGGTTGCTTCCAGACATAAGGTAAGCTGTGAGTGGTCCCACGCCGCAATCAAGGCTCCGAGTCTCCCCTACATGCATTTAAAGAGAAATGCAAGGTCCAGTTGTTTCAGCATGCTCAGTTTGTTGTAGAACAGTAAATGCCATGTTTGGTCCTCTTCTGGTCCAACAACTGTTTCCTGCTGGTGTCTATTGTAGTTCTTTGACAGCTACAACTGTGCAGCTGTGTACGAGCCATGCTGTCTAGCTCTCCTTTGCTCCCTAGCTACAGTAATTAGGCTTGGGATTTTTTTTTTTTAATTAGACCTTCCAAGCATCTCTCTAAGCTGTGGTGAGAGGAGAAGCTTCAAGTGTTTTACCAGTTCTTGGTGAAGAACCAACATCAAGTGAAGCAAAGAGAGATGGTGAAAGGACTGTGAGCTGAGGCGCAGAGCCTGAAGTGTGGCCAGCATGAGAAGCACTTAATGTGTGCCTAAGGACAAATGCTAAGCACGTTGTAATGTGGAGGAACATCTTCTTAGCCGTTTATGCCGTCATCGTACCATGGATGGTCTGACTGGGATACGGCTGAGTTACATTTAGTCAGCACAGTCAGATGAGTGTGAAGCAAGTAGTGTTTGAGTTTGGAGGGCAGCTTTGTGCTTGGGTTGGGGCTGCCCTTGGGCTCTTGCCTGCGAGAGCTGTCTGTGCATGGGGGAGAAGTTTTTTGGTAACCCAGTGTGTTTTGGTGCAAGGCACGCTTGCTGCAGGGCTGGAGGAAAACTTCATCTGGGGCTACTTTCTCAGTCCACCCTACTGTCGGGAGCATGAAGCAACGACTGCAAGTGGAAAAGGGTGGACAGCGTGGTGGTCACTGAATGGCTCGGTGAAACAGCCCAGAGTTCAGCTCAAAATGTAAAAATGAGTGACTACCAGTGGTTGATGTGCTCGTTCCTGCTTGGCCTGGGTGGCTCAGGCAGCGAGCTGAGCTCAGGGCGTGTTGATTTTGAGCTGCATCCTCCACTGGAATCTCTTTGGGCAAGAGCACAGTTTGCTATTTGAGAATGCCTCCTGATGCCACGTACATCTTGTCCTTCGGGCTGAAATAGAATAGCCCTTGCAACTAGCCGCAGTGGCTCCGTTCCCTCAGTCCTCACGGCATACGCAACGCCCACCCAAAGTGGAGTTGGGCCCCCAGGAACAGCACACTGCAGGCCCTTGGCACAGTCGGGGAGGACCTGGATTTCATTCCTGTTACCTTGCTCGAACCCCTACTGTTTGCAGCTGTAGCTGTTTCTTCAAGCGAATGCGTGGGGATGATCGGAGAGAACTTTCTCATGGGGCTTCCTGCAGTGCTGCTCTCTTGCCCTCTGTGTCCCAGCTGGACCTGGGTTAAAACCGGAGTTTCTGTAGACTACAGAGAGGATTTGAGGGGCTTCAAATTAAGAGTATTCCCCTGAAATTACCATTTTTGGGGCCGTTACCTGTGGTAGGAAGTTGTGCTCCTTTGCCTATTGGGCTATAGCTGTAAACCCTCCTAAGGGCGCAGCTGTTTCCCCTGAGAAGGGCAAATGGCATCTGTGGTCGTGAACAGCTTTAATGGTGGGATACGTCTGTACTAGAGCTTGAACTGCTCGTCCACAGACTTGCATGCCTCCAGTCCTAATGGAAGGTTGCACATCCATGAGGACAAAGAGCAACGTCAGTGCGACTGTCTGAAAATTGGGTGCTGGTGGGGGAAGCTCAGTCAGCGCCTTTCTGGGGTGCAGCTCTGCTGTGGCGAGCCTTCCATGCTGCTCAAGATGCAGAAGAGTATCGGGCTTCGTCTCTTTCAATTTCACACCTGCAAAGCTGTGACAGAAGACATCAAGAAGAGAAATGAACAGTTGGGAGATGCAAACCCTCGTTTTTCTTCTGCTTCAGGCAAAAATGAATCGGTGAATTTTTTATTTTTCTGAATTAAAACTTGTTACTGACTAAACCTGTTCTGCTGTTTGTTAGTAATTGGGCCCTGCCTCCTGTGTCTGGCAGGACCTTGGCAGGAGCCGTGCAAGCCTCGGGTGCAGCTCTGCGTGCTCAGCAGTGCTGATAACAAGGGAGAAGGTCCAGGCTGTGGCCCCTCCCTGGGAGGGAGATGCTGCGCAGGGCACTGCTCTCCGGGGATCTTCGCTGCGCTTTGGTGTGGTCCTGTGTCCCCCCCCCCCAGGAAGGAGGAGCTCTGACCCCTCTGCCTCTCGTCTGGTGGGTGCCTCTGGAGGTGCTTTGGTCATGAAACGTGTTTCCAGCTGGAAACGCGTCTCTGTTTGGGCATCTCCCAGGAAACCGGGAATATGTAGTTACCTGTGAAAATTCAGTGTGTATGTACCCAGGAAGTCATGAAAACTCTGAGCCTGTGGTTATGATGGGCTCTTTGTGACTGGCAGCGTTAATAAAATGAGTGAGACTGCTGTAGAACTGGTGTTTACTCCTGAGCCTGCTAAAAGGGAGCTATCTGTCATTGCAGTTGTGTGAGAGCCCTGATGGGTGTCTGCCTTGTACAGCTCCATCCCTCCGTTAGAGTAGGTGATAGGACCAGAGGTGGTATGGAAGTTATTTGGTGATGACATTGGCAGCTCAGAAGGAATGGATACCTCCACCAAGAAAAGAACAAAGACTTCTCTCTTCTTTTTTTTTTTCTTTTCTTTTAATGAAAGACAGAAAACAAAAGGAAATGTGCAGGGGAAAGGCTAGTGGAGTGAGAAGGATGTTGGTCAAAAAGAGGAAGTTGTATCCGTACAAGAAAACCAAAAAAAACATTTGTTTCAGCAGATTACATGTAAAATCAAAATAAGGCAGGCCAGAATAATGCTTTCGATACCTGGATTTGTCAAATGTGATTAATTTTCAAGAAACCTTTTGGAAATAGGCAGCAGAAGAGAGCAAGGTGCGAGAGGCACGGAAAATAAAGCCACCACAGAAAAATCTCAACCATTTTTTGGCTGTCTTGACTCCTGTGCAGGAGCTTTGTAGCTTTGCTGGCTACAAAAGAGCTGTCTGAGAAGTTGTCTCGCGTTGAATGTCAGTAGATACAGCTTTAGAGCAAACAGAAGAACTGATAAACTGTAAGGAACAGATAGCGTTTACTCAAGTGTGCTTACATCTGAAATTGCTGAGATACTTTTGTGTGTATCCTGTTGCTTAAGTGCCCCTGGTATTGCAGAAATTGATGGGGGCAAATGCGGTGGCATTTTTTAAAGGAGGAGGAACTCGGGGCGATCGGGGGGGGTACACATCAGGTGGGTCAGTATCTGTGCCAGGAGCCCTGCTGGGGAAGGGCTGTAGGGAGGATCCTGTGGGCCTGACCTCTGCCAGGGCCTCTGCAATGAAGAGCAAGATCACTGAAGGTGTGGCCAAGCACAGCTTCTTGGAAAAGAGTTGACAGGGCTAACAAGAAGGCAAGCCCTGCCTCAGGGACTTGCTGGAGCTTGGTGAGCACGTGGGTAGCAGGACCGACAGATGTCATGTATCTGGGCTTCCAGACATCCTTTGTCAAGGTTAAAAGCCTTGTCCAAAGGCTTTTAAGAAACTAAGTCACTGTGTGCATGGAGGAAAGGTCTCGTTATGGACTGAGAGCTGGTGAAAGCGTGGGACAGGGCTTGATGGGCATTTTTCAGCATGGGCCAGAGTCAGCAGTGAGTGGTGCTGGGACTGGTTTTCATCCTATGGGTGACCTCAGGCGTGGAGGGGTGCAGTGAAATTCCCAGGCTTGCAGAGGATCCTCAGTTCCTTCACGTGGCTGGATACCATGTTGAAGGTGAGGAAACCCAGAAGGACCTCACAGAGCTGAGCAAGTGGACAAATAAGTGGCAGATGAACTTCAGTGTAGGAAAATGTGGGATACTCATAGGGGGAAATTATCTATACTGGGCCTATGTGCTGCTGAACCTGGAACTGGTGGTTATAGCTCAGGAAGGCGCTTGAAGTCGTTGGCAGCTTTGTGAAGTCATCAGAACAATGTGCAATGTTAGCAGAAAAAAAAAAAACAAAAACAATAAATTTTGGTCACCATCAGCAAGAGAGATAAGAAGGCAGAGGGCATCATTTTGACCATCTGTAATACCTTGGTGGATATCTTGGGGCCTACGTGCAGTTCTGGTTTCTGCATCTTGAGAAGGACAGTGGTGTTGGAGAAGCTGCAGAGAAGATAATTAAAATGACTGAGGGACAGAGCAGCTGCCTTATGAGGACAGAGGAAAAAAAGTTGTGACTCTACTTTGGAATAGAATACTGGCGTAACATACGAGCAAAGTATACAAAATCATAAAGGCACTGATTAAGTTGAACTTTATCTACAGAGTCTTGTGGCACTAGAACCAGGGGCACTTGAGGAAACCTACAGGAGATTGAGTTAAAGCAGGTAGAAGGAAGTACTTTTATTTTACACAGTGTGTGGTGAACTTGTGAATTCATTGTCCTGGGGGCTTGTGGATGCAAAAGGCATCAGCAAGTTCAAAAAGCACTTGGGTGAACTTATGGGCAGCCAGTCTGAAAGAGATACTGGTAAGAACAGCCTGGGATGTGTCTTAAGCATCCATAATACAGGTGTGGATTCTGAGGGAGGGTATGACCAGGCTGATGTGCTTTGCCTGACAAACCTCTCCTGTTGTCCTGCTGGAGGGGATGGAGGGGCCGTTGGTTTCACCCAAGATGTGTATCATGCATTCTTGAAAGTTTCCAGAAACCACCATTAAGTAGGAACTTAGATATTATGTGTTGCAGAAGAGCTGGCATGGCTTTGGTAGGCTGAAATTGAGCCACGTGACTCCATTGGTACTTGGAAGTGCATGGCAGGGGTGGTCTAGTGGACCCTTCTGAAAGGTTTCAGCATGGGGTGTCCGTGCATCATGGGGTGCATGGGTGAATAAATGGTTAAAAGGAGGAGTAGATTGTCAGACCTCACAGTGGAGGGAAGTCCCTCGAGGAGCCCGGCTGAGATCTCTGCTGCTCGCAGCATTCGTACGTGACCTGGAAAAGAGGATGAAAGCAACAACTGGGGAAGAGCGTGCTGCAGTCCACGTGTGCAGTGATGGGCGCTGAGCAAAAAAGGTAAGAAGTCTTGGGCACTGAAATTCAGGAATGAGGTTGTGGGTAACAGGTGTTTCTGCAAAAGTATCAACTGGGTTTTGGCAGTGCTGCAGGAAGGGAAGATGGGAGCAGAGGACAGAGTGGAAAAAGTCACGACACCACGGTGGTCTGCCGTCACGTTTATTAAGTGTTGGGTCATTCCATCTCAAAAAGGTCCTTGTTTGTAACTGCTACAAGTAGAATAAGTGCCTCTGTGGTTTCTTGCTTTTTTTTTATCAGTGGCAAATACTGTGTACTGGAGGCAGATGAGGACTGTCTAGGTGACATGAAATACAAAGGGAAGTTGAATGTGGTCCAGATCTTTGCCCCGGTCCATTGGTTATGCTGTGAAAGAACAGCGAGAGTGCTGCCCGCTTTGACATCTTTCTGAATTTGCCGCTTTTTCGCTGCCTTCCTTGCCACTGCTGAAAGTGAAAAGCTCAGTTTTGGACTGTACACAAGCTAATAAAGGCTTGGGTTTTTGGTGAGAGAAAACAAAAAGGACTTGTTCTGGGCACCAAATCAAAAAGTAAATTGTTCTCACACCACTGTTTGCTGTTACCATGTATAGCAATTACTTCCATGGCAACAGATATTTTCAAAATCCAGCCAAGATCTTCCAAGACTACAACATAACTTCTGATACTTGCTCATTGTGGTGCTATTAATAACTGTGTCTCTCCCCCTCGTAGCCAGGAAGTTTCTTCTTCCTCATGTACCAAGTGTGAGGGATAAGCTCATTTTAAATCAATTGTGGGGAGATGTGACACTGGGGATTTCCTGAGTGGTTTTTTTTGGTTTTTTTGTTTTTTTTTTTTTTGTTCTGGAGATCCTGTCTAGCGCTGCCAGCTCTGCAGCCGCCTCCTGAGCTAAGCTTTCTTGTGCTATTTATAAGAAAGCCCAGTCTGAATTTTTTCATTCCTTCCCCCCCTTAAACCAGGACAAACAGATGACACGTATTTACTCTGCCAGCTATGTACAGAAGCTTAAGTGTTTATTTCAGACTGAATTGGTCAAGGAGAGAACTTGCTGCCAATTAAGCATGATCTGGGCCAGGCTCTGGTCTGCACAATCTCTTTACTTATCTCCCAGTCATTTAATCAAGATAAACCCTATGTATCCAAGTTTGCGGTTCAACTGTTCATGGCAGTAGTTGAATTTAGTATATTTAAAACCCCCAAGTGAATATCCACCTTTTCCCAGCTGCGTTAGCACGCCTGTATAAGCCTCCTGTGAGTTGGAAGCGCGTCAAGTGTTTTGGCACTGTGAGGAGCTGTGGAGAAGGTGAGACTTGGGCTGCTGCTTGTGCCAGCGGTTCCTCTCCACCCTGAGCGACTGTGATGCCCTGCAGTGAGTGAGGACCAGAGTCACCAGTCTGTCCCCAGCTCTGGTTTGTACACAAGTCACAACTGTGCGTTCGTCCCTCCAGAGGAACGAGTTACTTTGCCAGGCCAACCTCCCCTCCCCCAAAGAGTTTACTTTTCTTCTGCAGAAGTGTAACTATTAACTGGAAAAGCCTCCCTGTCCCCTTTCCTGGCAATCTTGAGAGTTAAAAGGAAGACACTCTGTGAGCACTCTGCTTTTCCTTATTTTCTGGCGCTCTCAAGTCTTGCAGTTTCTTCTAATGTCACAGCCTTTGACATCAGGCTGGGAGAGCTGGGGCTGTTCAGCCTGGAGAAGAGGAGGCTCCGGGGAGAGCTGAGAGCGGCTCCCAGTGCCCAAAGGGGGCTGCAGGGAAGGTGCAGAGACTCTTCAGCAGGGCCTCGTGTGACAGGACGAGGGGTGATGGTTTTAAATTAGAGGGAGGTAGATTTAGATTGGATATTAGGAAAAAAAAATTTACAATGCGAGTTGTAGAGCACTGTCCCAGGTTGCCCAGAGAGGTGGTGATGCCCCATCCCTAGAAACGTTCAAGGCCAGGTTGGATGAGGCTCTGAGCAACCTGATCTGGTTGGAGATGTCCCTGCTCACTGCAGGGAGGGTTGGACTAGATGACCTTTGAAGGTCCCTTCCAACTCTAACCATTCTGTGATTCTTGATCACCCTTCCCCACATCTCTCTGACCTGCTGGCTTGACAGCCTGCCATCATAGGTGAGGGAGAAAGATTTCATGAAACACGGGATCTTTTGTCCTGTCACCCTTCCTGGAGAAGCTGAAGAAGAGCGTATGCTCTGCAAAAGGTTGATCCAAAGCAAGAAAAAATTCAGTTGTGTCTCCACAGGGAGCAACTACATCCTTCCTTCTTACTGCTGCTGTGCCTGTTCCTTGGGGGGATCTGTTGAAGGCGGTGCCACCCAAGGTGCTTCCAAGGGCTGCCGCTCCCTGGGGAGGCAGCGCGTGTGGTGCGGTTCAGCTTGGCTGGGACGATAGCAGCTCACGCAGCCCAGCTGGCTTTTCTCCTGGACATCTCCAAGAAACAACTGGGACCCTCTTCAAGAGCCTTTGGTGACTGACACAGATATTCACCGACAAGTAGCTTCTTGCTGACTTTCAGGAAAGTTAATCCCACCTTTGTTTCTATGACGTGGTGATAGTAAAGGCAGATTTTGGGCTTTAACTAATGGCACTTTGTTCCAACATGTGAGATTGCTGAGAAGTTAAGTTTTAAAAAGTCTGTGACTGTGTTTTAAGGCAAAGTTGAGCGATTCAGTCTTTGTTCCTCATTAAATCAAGCTAGATCTTGTTAATGACAAAGCAGCAGAACTATACATAACTAGTATTTTTGTTTATTTGGAGTTCAAAGGTGTTACTATAGTCACTGCTAATCTTACAGTTGCAAGTGTGTGGCACACAAAGCAGAGGCTGAAATACAGCCCACGGGATGTGATTCCTACCCACACTATAATGTTTTGGAGACAATGGGGAAAAGAATGTCAGTTCAGGGCAACACTTAAACCTGTCTTTCCTTTTGGAGGAGGTTGTTTTTTTCATGGTTTATTACATCAGAATTAAAAATAATGGAAAAAAAAAATCAAACACGTGCCTTGTTTTTCATCCCAGCCTGCTAATTCAGTTGTTGGTAGGTGAGCTTTTCAGAGACTGAGCTGTGTGTGGAGCAGGGAACCACGCGCTGCTCTGTGGGGCAAGCATGCGGGAGGGGGAAGCTCTGGGGCTGCGAGCGGGGAGCGATGCTGTGCGATCCAGTTTGTTGGCTTTGCAGCATCCCTACTTTGTCATGTCCAAAGCACTTGTCATTCAGCGAATCCTGTAGGCAGAACAAATGTAAGAAATTAATTTTTTATGGAAAAGAGGTTTTTGCTTATTGTTTTATGAAGGGTTTATGAACTCTGGATGAGGTTTTCAGCTATTTGTTTACTGTCTCTCTTCCCTTGCCAGAGGAAATTTAGTGTCCTTTGGGCTGGGGAAGATGACAACTCTGAAGCAGCTCCTCTGCACAGAGTCCCATCGAGATGAGTTGCCTGATGGCAGCTCGGGGCACAGGGGAGGGTTATTAGTTTGAGGACTCTGTTTCTTGTTGCCTTTCACTTGCTGCCAAATTCCTCTGCCATCCCGGCATTGCAGCGGTTAACTTGAGTCACACTTAACAAGCTTGGACAGATAATACTTTCAAGAGCTTCTCAGCATTTGTTCCTGCTTAGTTTTTTCTACAGGGTCGGCAGGGACAGCTGCAGCCGGAGAGATTTGCCGAAGAATGAAATGGCCCAAAAAAGTTGTGATGAAACACTGTTATCTTTGTTTTATACTTTTAGCCACCAGTGTCTTGTGGGCTCTCCTAGCTGAGAAATAACCCTGTCCCTTGCAAACTGCATCTGTGTTGGGCCTGCATTTTCAAGGGACTCTGTGTTTCAGCTCATAAATGACTGGCAGCCATTTAAATGAGGAGAGACAGAGGACCATTATTTTGGTAATGCCACGCAGTTAGAAATGTCGCTGTTTCGGATGTGTAGCTTTGTGGACTGGTGCTTGAAAGCCTGATGTTCTGCTGTCGGCTGTTTGTGTTCGGCCTGGCCTTGCAGGTGCTCCACCCCGTAATTACAACCTTGGCCGGCTCCTGCGCCTCCTTTAGAAAAGCTGCAGTTATAGTGGGTATTCTGTGGTCTGGTGGAGTTATTTTAGACCTGAGGTGGGTGTCTCAAGAGGTCCTTTCAGTCCCTGTAGCTGCATGATACAGGCCCGAGGTACCAGCTCATGGGTTTCCCGTTTCTGGTTTTGTAGGTTTCTTGCCTGTCTCTGTCCTTCCAGTCTTCACTCACCAATATCATTCAGAAAGCTCTGTAAATGTTTTCTCCTTGTTTATTTGCTGAGCAACATCACTGTGCCTGGTGTAAATGAGCCTCTGGCACTGGGCTGTTTGCTTTGCTCTGTCATGGCTGCTATAGGCTCTCTCCTCCCTTCAAAAAGATGATACAAAATTTGTTCCTCTTTTCCCTCTTCATCGTGGGGAAGCTATACACCCTGTAGTACTGCAGCATGTTTGTGGCCGTGCAATGCCTCGCGTGGTTTTGCTAAGCCCAGGATGATCTGTCTGTGCGCAGAAACAATGGAGATCGGTCGGCCGCAGGGTTGCGTTCCTCGCGCAGTGTGAGTGACGTGGGCTGCTGCCGGGGCGGTGGAGCAGTTGCTGGGTTGTGTGCTGGGGCAGCTTTTCCAGAACAGCTTCTGACTGCAGAGCCTCCTGTTCCCGGGCTGCTCTCCTCGGCATCGACTGGCCAGGGCAGCAGCTGCAAGGGCTCTGTGGCAGGGCTGAGAGAAATCCCTGAAATCAGTAGCAGTGATTGAGGAAGCTGTGAAGAGTAAATCTCAGTCCTGAAGCAGCTGGGCAGCAAGCTAGATGAATCAGGACCTTTGTCAGTAATTCCTAGAATGACAGAGGGCAGCGGGTGCTGCCACGTCCTTGAAATAGCAGGAGTATCGTCTGTGTGATGTTACTTGCTTTGGCGTAGGGAGAGTACGCGGTGTGTGCTGCTTCTCCGGGGCTCTGGGCTTTTGCCCTTCATCCTTTTGGCGGGTGCAGATTCCCCACCTCGATCCTGCAGCCACGTCAGCAGGACGCTCTTGGCCCCAGGTGCAGCCTTGCCAGGGTTGGGAAATGTCACGCTGCTTAGGTTTGATGTACTTCTGTTGGGTGCCTGGTGAGAGATGTGGAGGATTTAGAGGTCTGTGGAAGCAGGAGCGAGCCACGTTCAGCTCTCTGCTCGCTGACCGGGGTTTCAGTCAGTGGGTAGCCTCGTGGTGCTGGGGCTTAACCGGGAAGGCGGGAGACTCGTGCATGTTCCAGCTCCATCCCTTCCTCTTGCCCTGTGTCCACCCCTCTGATAAAAATGGGAACAGGCCAGGCCTAATTTTAGGGTTACATTCAGGCTGGGAGGCCCTTAGGTACTTTGAGTCCCGTCTTGGGCAGTTCCTGTGTGACTCAGTGCCAGGAGGTGGATAAAGCCCAGCTCTGCTCCAGCTAGAAGCATCTGTCTTAGCTTGGTGTGTCCCAAGAAGACTTCAGGAGAAAGCAGATGTGTGGCCTTGGGTGCCTCACTGTGGAGGTTTGCAGGCCTGAAAGGACCCAGCTGGTGCAGCTGGCCGTGGCCTCACACGAGTGGCCCCTGCGCCCTTTGGTGGGGCAGTGTACAGGTGGGGTGGCCGCAGTTTGGCCATCGAGCTGTGCTCACAGCGTAGGTGCCTTTACAAAGCCTCCTGAAACCAGGGGCATCTCCTCTGGGGACAATGGGAGGGTGCTGGGCATCCTGCACTCAGCACCAGGGGATGGAGGGAGGGCAGGATACGTCCTGGCCATGCTGGTCAGTTGTTGCTGAACTCAGAAGTTGTCCTGTGAAGCCTTCACCTAGGCAGCTGTGAAGTACCTCCTCTCTAGGATAGCAATATCTCTAGGATATTGCTAAAATTGAGGTTTTCCCATGTAAATCCTGTTTGTTGGGGAGAAAGCCTGGTTATGAGCGCCTTGAGGTGGGATGCCATCACTGTCGGAGTGTGACACTGCTGATATTGCTTGGAGTCCTGGTGGTGACGGACCTGGCCGTGTGTCCTGGAATTGACGCAGCCGGCAGCTGGGCAGGCGGGAAGACTGGACCGAGCTGCACCAGGCCTCAGCTCCCCTCCAGGGCACCCTGTGCCCCTGGGCAGAGACTCCACCACTGGCACCGAGCCTCTGCAGCTGCTGCCCCTCTGGCAGCTGGGACTTGGATAGGCTATGGATCCATGCCGTGTGTATTGGAAGGAGAGAGAGGGAATGAAAACTGCCAGTACTTGTTTTTTTTGTTGTTTTTTTTTTCTTTTCTTCCCCCTTTCCCTGAAACTCCTTCTCCAATGCTCAGTCCTTAAAAGGAAAAACGACTCTGCTGAAGCCTTCACTGAGCTTAGGAGGTGCCGCTGCGTCTGGGGAAAAGCTGAGCTTTAGAGAGACTGTTTAGGGGTTTGGGCTGTGCTGTGAGCTGCAAAACGAAATCTCCAGCCGTGGTGGCAGGAGAGATCCAGGGGATGCTGTGGCAGCAGCTTGAGGGCTGTCCGGCATGTCCTTGTAGCCCAAGGAAACTCGCTTGCTGCTCTGTTATGACCTGGGGCTCAAGCTCTATGAGGAATTTTGTTCCCGGTTGAATAAGACCCCTGGGGCAGCTGGGACAGATAAGAGGCTGTCCAGCCAGATCTGCATCCCTGGCCAGCTTGGGGACAGTTACAAAGAGCAGAGAGAAGTGCCTGTAACCTTTTTGACGCCAAATGCTTTTTGCCATCTTATGTGTTCCACCTCTGCCCAGGCTGCAGCTGCCACAGCTGGTCTCTAGCCCGACGTGCTCACCCTCACCGCTGACCCGGGGACGTAGAGAAATGAGAGGCCCTTGGTGTTCGAGGTAGCAGCAGGTCCTTCCCCCGGGCACAGCCGCCAGCCCTGCTCTGCACCTCCAACAAGGAGCGGCGGCAGGAGCCTGCGCTCACCCCGGCTGTGCAGGCATGGGCAGAGCTGTGCCCAACCTGCATCCTCAAGATGTTTTTACTGGGATGGATTATACTTCTCCTCCTCCCCTCAGGTGCAATTTCCTTTAGTGCTGGTCTGTGCAGTCCCTGGTGACTGTGCCCATGTCTCTGGCACCTGAACGCTTTACGCTCCATCCCACAGCCATGGAAGTGGGGACGTTTCCTGCCCCTTGCTCTTCGATGTCGCAGAACCCTTGTCCTGTGGAGGAGAGATGAAGGATGGGGTGGGGATGACCAGCACTTCAATCCCTCTGTCGTCCCCTCCCTGTGGGGCGCTCTGTGTGACGCGGCAGCTTGCCTGGGGATGATTTTGGGGTCTGGGTCAGTACGAGCCTGGTGCTGCCAGCGTGGCTGTGCGAGTCCTGGTGGGTGGTGCTCGGTGCAGGGTGGGTGATGGGGAGCGGTTGGAGATTGGCGTGGTGGGAGTTTCTGTGCTCCCCTCCCTTCTCCCTGCTGAAATACAGTGCTCTGAGAGTGCATCCATGCCCCCCAGGTGCTCAGGTCGGGCTGTAGGACATGCACCTTTGGGGCTGTTCTGGACTTTATTTTAAGTATCTTCGTAGCGCGACTCAGCGTGGTGTCTGTCCTCCCCTGGGACAATTTCTCTCTGCCCCCCAGATCCTTTTGTGGAGACCCCCGGAAATCTCAGCTGTGTCCCGAAAGTCCTTATTTCTTACTTCTTTCTCTCTGAGACAGGATCTTGGAGGAATCTGCTGTTGATTTTGGTGCTGCCCTGACCAGTTGCCATGGGATGAGCTGCCCTGTTGCTGTCAGTTCTGCTCGGGAGCCAGAGTGAATCAAGAGACCCAGAGCAGCGAGATGGGAGCCAGCAGTGCTGGCGTGGGGGCTGGGGGAAAGCTTGGGGACAACGACGGAAGGAGCAAGAACCAGCAGAGTCTGAGCAACCAAAAGGCCACAGAGTTTCTCATCTGATGTCTCTTGTCAAAAATACCATGTAGCAGGTGGCTTGTGACTTTTGGTTGATTTGGGTTTGTTTGTTTGTTTGTTTTTTCCTGATAGGACCTCTTCTAGACTCTCTCCTACCTCTGAGCCACCCAAGTCATGGTGCTGGTGCTGTGCTCTGGTCTCCTCACTGTAATGTGTTGCTGGGCTGGGCTCTGCTTTCAGAGGGCAGGAGCTGAGCATACGTACTCAGGCTTTGAGCAATTGCAGCCATTTGTTCTATATTTTCACAGTCTGGTCTGTCTCTTGCAAAGCAGAGGTTGGTTTGTTTGCATAATGCTTATTTTCGGAAGCAGGAGAGTTTTAGGAACAGTCTGACATTGTATTTATTTTAGTTTCTCTATAATTTTTGTTAGAAGGATGTATGTGTATCCAAAAGAAGTTCAGATGGGGGCTGGTGGCGTGGGTGTTTTGGGTACTTCTCCCCCCCCCCCCCCCCCCCCCCTTCCTTCTTCCTAAGATCTGAATTGCACCTTTTCTGTGCTTGGCTGAGAGGAGGCAGTGAATAAAGCTGAAATTGACTGAGTCAGCCGGTGGAGCATCACCGCAAGGAGTTGGTGCTAGAGACCTTCTCAGAGGTCCTCTGGAGCTCCAGGGTACAGATGAGTTTTACAGCCTTGTCCTGGCTTTGATGTGCAAATATGAATGACTTGGAGCAACTGGGGATTGCACTCTAAGGCTCAGTGTCTGCACTGAGCAGAGTTTCTCTAAGAGGAGTCTGTCTGACAAGCCACCCAAAGTGCTGGGGTGGCTTTGCCCGTTGTGCGGAGGGTGAAGGAATAAGCACAACCCTCTTAAAAAAAGCTGTGCTGATGTTGGGGTGCTTGAGCACAGCCTGGGCTGCTTTTGGGCCAGCTAGGAACCTGGACCCACAGAGGAGCAGCAATGCCAGCAGCTTCAGTGCCTCTGGGATTGTACCCGCTCCCCATTCCTTAACTGGTTTTCCATGGTCTGCTGCTGGGGCCTCCCTTTGGAGCGCTCGGAGTTGTAAACATAGCTTTGTTCTCCATAGGGCTTCTCAGCTCCCTCTCATGGGCCCCTTGTCCTACGCTCCATTAGCAGCAAACGAAGGAGGCTCTGAGCTCCCTGTCTGCGTAGGACAGGTCACTTCAGGTGCCTGTCCCTGTGAGCTCAGACGCTTGCTGCAGTGAGGCGCCCTGGACCCCACACGCACGTCCCTGCCTCCAGCTGGTGTCGCGGCGTGACCGGTCTCTGAGAGTTGTACGTCAATCTCTGTGTGTCTCTGATGGACCAACTCTTCATTCCTCATCCTCAAGGAAGACCACTTGATGGGCACTTAGTTTCGGCATTGACACATCCTCAGATGACCTCTGATGACGGGATCTGCCCAGTCCTGGAGCCCCACCACCTCCTGGGGCTTTGCGGAGGCTTCGGCAGCCCTGACTGGGAGCCGTAGGGAAAGAACTGCAGCTCTTCGTGCAAGAACACAGCAAGGGGCTGCCCCACGTGGGGCGTGGTAGCAACACCTTGTCCCTGCAACATGTGGAGATGATGTGAAGGGAAGCATCAACACTCGTAAAGGTCATGTTAGCCTATGGCCCCTCAAGCTCTTCAGTGTCCTGCTGTTCAGGGGGTACCCTGTCCTCGGAGTGCAGCCATCTTTCTATGATACTAAATACACTGCCCGTATTCAGGGTCCTGTTTCCTGGAGGAAGAGCTTAATTTCCCAGTTGCTTTTCTTTGAGCATGCTGAAGGCTCCCTTTGAGGGCATTACTCTTTAAAAATCCCACTTGGTATGAGTCATGTTTGGCCAAGAAGGACTTGGTACTGCTCCAGCTCTCTGCAGGGCTCATCCCGAAGAAGGGAAGTGGGGGAAGGAGGTAGGATCTTGACTCGGAGCACAGGAGTCCAAAAATTATGGCACATGGAAGGGAAATGGGAGATCAAGTCGTAGGAGCTCTCCTTGTAGCCAGGCAAAGGAGTTTGCTCGCAGCCTGATGTGAAGCTCCTCAAGGCAGGGGTTGCCGTGCCTTTCGCTGGGGCTCTCTTGCCCTTGGCAGGGTGATTGGCTGCTTGAGGTGGTGCTGGGCAGCATGCCCAGGCAACGACTGGAGAGAAGGCTGGGCCATCGTGCTGTGCTGATCTCGAGCCGACAGCTCCAACTGAGAAAATGTCTCTCTGCTATTCTTATCTTTGGATGACCTTGCGAAGAACTTGTGGTGTCCAGGAACTGTGCTTGGCTGCCAACATGCCCGGGCTGTGGTGTCACTTGGGTGATGGTGACAAGAAAACCAGCTCTCCTGTGGAGCAGTGGCCGTTTGGCTTCTGGGGGTTTCTCAGCTCTTCCTGCAAGTGAATCTTCTTTTCTGTTACTTCATCCCTTCCACTTCTAGTCCTGCTCCCATTCTTTAGTTAAAACAATTTTATTCTTTCCTGGACCTTGCACTAACATTTGTAGTCTCTGTGAGAAGATCTAATCAGAAGGAGCTACCAGGTTGCTCTTTCAGGCTGAAATATTCTTTTTTTTTTTTTTTTTTTTTTAAATATTATTTTTGCTTTTAATTCCCAGGTTTTGCCAAGCAGGAGGCAGCCAGGAGGGACACAAGCTGTTTTTGAAGGAGCAAAGTTTGCAAATATCCATCACCTCTGTCCCTGAGGCTGGCACAGCAGAGTGCAGCAGCTTGGCCCCGTACCGGGTTCTGCCCGTACAACGCTTCGTAACAAACCAAGCTGCTGGCCTGCGCCTTCAGGTGGGAGTGAGCCCATCTGCTCCTGTGCGATGCAATTGTGCACAAAAAGCCCTACGCTTCCTCCTGCTTTTTGCATGCCTGATACACCATCCCCCTGCACAGCACCTTGCTGCCTGGGGACTGAGCTCCCCTCACAGCCCCGCCACCCCTCCGAAAAATCGGCGTGCCCGAGGCAAGGGCCTTTGCAGCCAGGTGGAGTTCAGGCCGCTCCGGGTGAGCAGCTGAGCTGCGGCCTATTTACAAGCTGCGAGGTGTGGAAAGTATTTGTATATTTGCTCAGGACACAGAGGAAGCTCCTGAAGTCTCTCTGACAATACTGGAGGAGGCACACCGGGAACATGGGTTTGGTTTTCAAAGCAAGCGGGGATTTTGTTGCAGGTGCTGGTGACTGGGTTAGTTCTGCGATGCCAACGGGCTGCGTGTCCCCACGCTCAGCTCGCAGCGGGGTTTCGGTCTGGGTTGGCAAACTGAGCCTGCAGGGAGGTCCTGTGCGTGGGTGCTTTGAGGCAAAAGATGAGACACACTGAAATCACTGATCTCGCGGGGGTGGCCGTGACCGGGTGCTGCTGTGCCGGCGGGAGCGGGTGCACGCTCCAAGGCTGCTGCCATCACTGAGTGCTTGGAGCTGAGAGGAAGGAAAAAGCGTTATTCAAACCATTCCCAGGAAACAACTTCTTTAACCTCATGAAGGGTAGTTGGATTTTTTTTTTTTAATGTCCAAGTTATGGCCTTATCTCTCTGCAATCCCTGGGTTTATCACGTCTTTCCAGAGTTTCTGATCTTATGTTTGAGGCTTGTGTTGTGGCAGCCTGAGGCTGGCCCTGCTCCAGGAATGTGCTCCTTGCTTTTCCTTTTCTTTCTTTACATATGAATGTGATTGTGCCAAACCCTGGTCGAACACCACCTGAGTCATCCTGAGCCCCTCAGTTTTAAGGGGAGCAAAGAGGTCACCAACCCAAGTCATCCACTTACGTGTCCTTGCGCACGAAGACAAATGTAAGCTTGTTAAAATGGAAGACTATAGTTAGCGACGTACGCTCGGTTGTGGCTAAGTGCCACGAGAAGAATTTGTTACTTTCAATAGCTTGCACTTAACAGAAAATAGCTGACCTCTTCTCTCCTCAGGAGCAACAGCCCTGGTAGAGCGGTTGGTGGTTCAGAGCTTTGCTAATCTGGTTGTTGGCAAACCAGATCAAAACCAGCGTGCTATTGAACATTGAAAAGGTTGATCACTCAACTGTGTCTTGGTCACTCAGCTGAGTCTGGCATGATTTTTTTTTTTTCCTTGCCAGGCAAATACTCCATTGCTACCTCCTGTCTCTCTCCCAAGCTTGTCCCATGTGTTGCTTTTGGGAGGGGGTCCCCAGCACCTCTGCTTTCCTTTTCCAGCCCTTCCAACACCCTCTCTCCTCCTCCCCTGCCCTTCCCCTCCTGAGGGCAGTGGGCCGTGCTCCCCACGGTTGGGTGAAGCCCCCTGTCTCCCAGCAGTGATGGCAGCCCCCTCGATCCAGTCCCCTGTGCCCCTTTTCCTGTTGACTGCCTGCCTTCCTCCTGAGGAGTCACGGTGCTCTCAGAGGTCACTGCTCCTCTTGTGTTCCTCTGAGGTCCCCTCAGCCCCTCTTTGCCAGTTCCTTGTCCTGCCTGCTGTCTCCGTGGACATGCCCCTCGCACTCTCTTTGGAGCACTGCTGGGCTCTGCTGCTGCCCTTCTTTTCCCCTTTGATGCTCCAGTTATGGCTGGCGCCTCTTTGCAGTTGGTAGCAGCGGTGACTTGCTGCTTTGTTCCTGTGCCACTGGTTTGACGTTGCACCTGCGTGGCAATACTTGGGCTGGCGCTGTGATTCCCACCCTGAGCAGTGCCATGTGGTGCTGGTATGGCTGTTTGTGTTGCACCTTAAATCAAATAGGAGAACGGATGTAGTTTTGACCAACAAATACCGAGCGGCAACGTTTTCTGGACACAGGGCTTTGCGAGGGGCATTCGCTTGCAAGCGTGCGCTTGGCAGCGCCCAGCGCTGCTCTGGCAGTGGTGGGAGCGCAGCGGGAATCAGTGCCGTGGGCAAGGGTAGTATGCTCTGCTGCCAGCTGGACCAGTGCTAACGGTCATGGTGGTGATAGCCTGGGCTGGGTGAGCTGACCTGGCTGAAAATGGACCTGTGCTCAAAGCAGCTTTCACCCAGGTCAGCTTCCCCAGCCAGCCTGTCTGTGGTAACCTGAACATTAGCCCTTCATGAAGCTGCGTGAGGGTCAGCACTGCATGGAAGATGTTGTGGTAGGAAGAATTGCACCTTTTCAGAAGCAGTTCAGGTTTATTTTTGGTTGAACTGACATAGTACCTATCAATTTTGCATCCTCAAAGAGCAGCCTCCTTTTTAGGGGTGCGTGCCAGGCTGCTCAGCCGTGAATACACCTGCAGTTTTCCTGGTGGGGAGGTGTGATGTGCAATTAAACGCCCTCCCAGATTTGTCCGGTGGAAGGAGACACACTTACCTTCGCCAGAAGGCCAGGGCAGAGCGGAGGGCGGTGCTGCCCTGCCACCAAACACCACCTCTCCCAGGACTGTGCCAGCGGGGCTGCCATCTCAGACATTGCAGTGCGGCACCATCAGCCCAGACCCCTCTGAGGAACTGCAGGCTGGGAGCAGAGAGGGTGCAAGAGGGATGCAACGGGCTCTCCCTTCTCCTGCTGCTCCTCTGGGAATGGCTGCTGCTGCCGTGCCCTTGCCGGGGAGCAGCCAGAGGTTCTTCCGGGGCAAAGCCCCGTGGCAGCGGGCAGGAGCAGGTTTCAAGGGTGGCCCGAGGCCTGACCTTTTCATATGGCTTTTATTAATACCAAAAATAACTCGGGCTAAACAGGGCTTCCTTCCTGCAGCCTGCACTGACACAGGGCAGAGGAGGAGGGCGAGGGCCGGGACTTGGGGGGTGCAGGGGAGCTGGGGGGCATGTGTAGGTTTAGCTTTGTTTTCAGCTGCGTGCTTGCATGATCCGGAGGCAGGATCGCTTCAGTGGCAGCATCTCTTCCAGGTGGGAGGAGACCTTGCTGGGGTTTGCACCTCCTTCTTCTGTTTACCTGGGCCAAAATTATTTTGGCTACAGCATCATGGAGGCATTGACTTTGCTGAGCTCCTCTGCTCTCCCCTGGGGCAGCTTTTGTGGGTAGGTGGGTCAGTGTTAAAGGCTGACGCGCCATGTACGAGGACGGCACAGCCTGACACCTCTGTGGCCACAAAACCATCGTGCTGATCTGCCTGAAAACCAGCCCTGCAGCGCTGCCTGCGCTGCACTCTTGCTGGGCCGACGTGGGTGCTGGCGAGGGACCCTGGGGCTGGAGGGGCCGCAGAGGGGTTATGGATCGGTGGCAGGCCATGCCTGTCCTTTGGGTCACCTTACACCCAAAGGGCCACCGAGGGCTTTGTCCCATCCGCTAAGGGAGGAGGGGAAAAGTTTGCAGTGGAGGTGGTCTCATCCATCAGCCACTCCCTGCATTTATCTTTTGGGCAAGCATGGCTTCGAGAGGGGAATGAGTGTCCAAGAGGTCCATCCAGCCCCACAGCGTGTGGGCCCTGCAGGCAGGCACTGGCGTGGGCAGGCTGCCCACGTTGTTGGGAGCCAGGGGTTTGGTCTCTCAAGGTGGCATTAACTGCAGGGTGCAGCTCCCAGAAGGAGGAGATCCTGTTTTGCAGATTCTCCCTGCTCTCGAGAGTGAGTTCCCCTGCATATCTTGCCAGGCCCCAGCCCTTGATGTGAGTTATCAGAGCATTGGCCAACGATGCTTGCTTGTCCTGTGCCGCTTGTCCTGGGCTGGTGAGTGACATGAGCTGATGTCAGGGCCTGGCTGGTGGGGTGACCTCCCCTTCCCTGTGCCAGAGAGATGCTGGTTTGGCTCGGCCTCATCTCAAACCCTTCCCCTCCTCTTCCCCTGAGCTCCTTAGATTGCTGAATGGCCCCAAGCAGTGCTTTCATGTGCAGCACGGCTGCCTGGCCCAGAGGCAGCAGCTCTGTAGGATTCCCAGGCAGCCCGTTTGCCTCCAGCCTCTGGCCCGGACTAACGCCACTCTCGTGTCCCTGCAGCTCGGACTGGGTGGAGATCATTGAGCCCCGCTCCCAGGAGCGGATGTACGTCAACCTGACCACCGGCGAGTGCGGCTGGGATCCCCCTCCCAATCTGAAGGTGCGCCAGTCGGACCAGAAGCAGTGGTGGGAGCTCTTCGACCAGAACAACAACCGCTTCTACTACTACAATGCCATCACGCAGCAGACGGTGTGGCACCGGCCCCAGGGCTGCGACATTGTGCCCCTGGCGCAGCTCCAGGCCATGAAGCACGGCTCCCAGTCTGGCTGCCGGGGCCGGCAGCAGCGGGGCAGCACCGGCAGCGATGGCAGGAGCACTCCCATCCAAGTGGCCCTGCTGCAGGAGATGGAGAAGGGCAAGGGGGACTGCGCCGTGGAGAAGAGGAAAGACCCTGGCAGGTAAGGGGAGCTTTAGCTTTTTCTCTTTGTATCTAATGGATGACCTGCTGCCCGGTGGGCGCTGGCTGGCCGACGAGCTGGGGCACCCTGAGAAGGTGCAGCGCGGGGGCAAAGCACTGCCAGGCCAGTGATCACCACCGCTTGCCTGCGTACAGCTGTCCGCTTTCACCACTGGGGTACCGCTCAAACGTCCCGGGTCTGGGCCGGGCCTCGTCTGTGTGAGGCACCATAAAAACTCACGCTGAAAGACAGTCGTTGCTCCAGAGCTCTTGGTGCTAAACCAGGGGAGAGGGGACGGGCAGGAGCCTCACGCAGTGACGAGAGCTCTGTGGGATGCTGGTGGTGGGGTTTGCTGGGATGGCTGAGCTGCTGTGCAAGGAGTTCGGCTGCTGCAGGGTGCAGGTGGGTTCGGCTGCTCCAGCTCTTTCCCTCCACGCTCACTCAGCTGCTTGCCTGTGCTTGCAGCTTTGGCCAGGGCAGGAGGTGGGGCTGCAGGGACAGAGCTCCTGGGCACAGTTATTTGCTCACATCAAGCCTGAAGTGAAAGAACAATAACACTCAAACCAGTCTGACAACAGGGGGGGAAGGAGGAGGAAGGGGGGAAGTGGGAGGAGTGGGAGCACTGTATGTACTGAAACTTGGCCAGCTTCAGCTACTCAAAAGCACCCCTCATCCCCTCCTGTGCCTGCAGAGATGGCCCCCCTGCCCGGGGCTGCCCTGCCTCCCTCCTGGCATCATCCTGCTCTGGAGAGTGTGGTACCCGCAGCCGGGGAGGCTGAGCAGCAAGCAGAATGGAGTCTGCTGAAGAGCAGTGGCTCACCCAAGGGCTGAGCAGAGCTCGGCTGAGCCTGGCTCTCCTGCCATCCAGGCCAGATTCCTGGTCTCCGCTTCTGGGCAGGAGAGTAAGCCAGGCTTTTTCAATGGTTTGGTTTTTGGATTGAAATTGCTTCTTTGTGTGCTGGGGGCTGATGGGGAGAGAAGAAAAAAGCGAAGATGATGAAAACCATGTAGGATGGTGATTCTGGAAGATATATGCTCTAGAGTGCCCTAAACAGAGGTTTATCACTTGTCTGCTGCCCCCTGCGAGATGCTCCTGTATTCACGTTGTATCTGCATGACTGGGAGTCACTGGTGATACACATCAAGTGCACCAGAAAGAGCCCAGGGCTTTACTGGTGCCTGCGATGCTTCCAGTGCCTCTGGCTCTGTGAGCAGCCCGTCTGAGCTTCAGACCCATCCAGAAGGTGATCCTTGCCCTGCCAGGAGAAACCCAGGAGAAATGCCTTAAGCTGAACCCCAGTAGTTCCCAGTTCCCTCTGGCCCCACTGGTGACCACAGGCGGGTGGGATTTACCATGAGCCAACTGGCTTCCCCTTCTTGTCCTTCTGCAGCCCGGCGCTCTGGGGCAGGCGGGACGGGTACCCGCAAACTACGTGTTTCCACAGGAGTGAGTGCAAGAGCCTTGCACGGGGCATCAAATATCCTGAGCTCCGTGGGGTCCAAAATATTTCTGACTGAGACTCTCAGAAGGGGAACGTGGCCTCCTCTGCCTCAGTCCAGAGAACAGCTGTGCCTCGAGGGATAAGCGGTGCTAGCTCTGACCCATTCCTCAGCTCTCCAGCTCTCTCAGCAGGGAGGGCCCCACGCAGGCCCCAGCATACAGGAGGAAGGGGAGCGATACGACATGGGCAGGGGTTTGGTTTGATTTGCCTTTCTGTGCCAGCCAGGCTGGTGCAGGGCAGCATCGCAAGCATCACTGCCAGTTCTCCTGCAAGGAGGGAGAATGGGAAGGGCTCCTCCTTTGCCTCATCCTGAGCACAAGTTTTTGCAGCAACCTTGGGGGACTTTCAGCCTGCAACAAACTCCGTTGAAGGAAAGGTGTGAGTGGCAGCTTGCTTGGGAGCTAACCGGCTGCTTGGACGTGCGAGGCTCTTCCAGACCCTCGCATCAGTAAGCCGGCAGCATTTCCCTGTGGAAGCTGCTTTCTTGGAAGCAGGAGGTGGAGCGCTGTTTCTTTGCACATCCATCACGTATTGTCACTGCTACCTGTGAGCATGTCCAGTTATGATGTGGAGAGTGATTTCCCTACCCAAGCGTGACACCTGAGGAGAGATTTCTTGCCTCTTGCTAGCTCATAAAATTGTGAGCAAAGAGCTGAGCCCAAAGCAAGTGGCATCTAATGACCTTGCTTGGATGTCCGGTCTAGTAACAGCGAAAGCACACCAAACTTGTCAGCTCCATTGCCTGCGTTGTTCTCCAGAGACAAATGTAAGTGTGTCTTCTTCCTTCCCTCGGCAGGGATACAGCTGTGTAAACAGAGGACGAGTACACTGAGTGCTGTTGGTTGCATTTGACATCTTTATAGGTACCTGCACCCAAGGCGGTTTTGCTTTTATCTCTAACAGCAGCATAAAAATTTGTTTTTCTTCCCTTCATGTTTGTCATCTCATGGTAGATGGAGAGGCCAGAAGAGACCAGCGTGGTCCCCAAGAGGGGCCTCCTGCAAGCGCATGCCACAGAGAGCTGGGGGAAGGGATTTCATCCTTTTTTCAGTAATACTTTGTGGTTGAGTGATTTGGGTTGTTTTTTTTTGTTTTTTTTTTTTTTTTTTCTTTTAGTAGACTGTTTTTTCCCACCCTGCCTCTCATGCCTTCTATCAGCACTGCTAAATCTGTGCCTGCCGCCGTGTCTCAGTGCTGCCAAACCCTCTGCGCACCACTCTCGACAGCCTCAAGCAGAGCGGAGACGCTCCCTGGACAGGCGGGTGCTGCACCACTGCTCCTTGCTGCCCGCTCCCTCCACCTACATGCTGATTCCACCCTCTCCCTCCCTGCCCCACCGCTCACTGCTGCTCCTCCGGCTCTCTAAAGCGCACCGGCTCGGAGCAGCCTTCCCATGTCAGTTTTCAGCTGCGTTTCCCAGGGCTGCCCAGCCCAGCACCAGCTCTGCTCCTCCATCACTGGAGCAAGGACAGCGGGCCGCACGGGCCTTACAGCTCCAGAGCCCTCCTGAGCACTTGACACCGTAGTAGGAGGGGAGATGGACTCTGTCTGGGGGAGATCAGGGCCAAATGATCCTTTCACACACCGGAAAGCTCTGCAAAGGATGTATGTGTTCCCCTGGGGACTGTGAGACCAGCCTAGGGCTGGAAGCGGCTGGTAGCATTTTGGAATTGTCTTGTGAGCTGCTGCAGCCATGCTGGGGTTTGCTGGAGCTCCTTGGGCCTCAGGGATGAGACAGAGCTGGGCATGGCAAAGGTCCAAGGCCTGAAGAGGACAGTCTTGCTGGGAGCAGAGTCTGCATGCTGGTCTGTAGGGTTCGGGCACGCCACCAGTCAGGATGACAAGCAGGCTCTGCCATCCTCAGCCCCACTGTCTGTGCACGCTGGCCCTTTTCCTCCTCTCCCCGTGATTCTCCCAGGGTCAGTGACTTGTTTCTGAGGTTCCCCTTGCTATAACAGTGCATCTCGGAGCCCTGTTCCAACTCTGGTTTGCCTCATCACAGGCTTATGTCTCTCGACAGTGTAAGTAACGCCGATATTAAGTTCTTCATAATCAAGCAAAAACACCATCAGGATTCCTAATACAGGCTTGTTTCTGTCGTGTGCCCCTGACCTTGGGGCAGGGCACACAAACACAACACACTTTGCATGTCTCCACAGAGTCTCCTTGGGGCCGTGCACACCTGGGTTTGGGTGAGTTGCCTCCGCGCAGTCTCCATCCCTGCCTCCGGCATGGGCGCCGGAGGAGTGGCAATAGTGCTACTGAAATGCAAACATCCCTGTTCGCTGCCCTCTGTCAAAGCACCAGGAAAACAACTGCTGGAAGGGGCAGAGCTGAGGTGTTGGGCCTTTTTTCCAGGCTTCTGGGAGGGAAGAGCAAACAATGGAGCTGTGGAGCCTGGGAAGAGCTGCCGGATACACTGGGCCTGCTGGAGCTGGGTGCAGGCTGGGAAAGCCAGCGCTGGGTTGCGGTGTTTATATTGGAGCTACTTGAAAGCATTCTTCGAAGAACCGTCTCAGGGGACTCGGCAGCATCTCTGCGGCTGGTGGCTGAAGAGCACGGCCAAGAGGCTACGTTGGGACGTTTCTCCACTAGTAGCTTTGCTTTCCATTGGAGCTTTCACTGCTCAGAAGGACAAGGCTGAACCTTTTTCCATACTGAGAAGTCAAGAAGTCCCCATCCTCCTCTGCTTGTTCTTTTCTGCAGCCTGGGCATGGGGTTGAAGGGAGCTATATCCAGCTGTGGCCCCAAAAGGTCATTCATGGCTGTGGAAATAGTCCTTTCAAAAAAGCTTTGTCTTCTCTGCAGTGGTGTCTCTTTCCTCTGGTCTCTGGCAGCCGGGAGGCTGGAGACAGCACGTTGTGTCCGTTATGAGACTGAAAGGCAAAGTGCGATAGGGCACAAGGTTAGAGGTTTCACTTCTCCATCACATTCACTTCCATCGGGGGGAGCTTAGCTCCCTCTGCCCTGAGCGACACCGGAGTGATACAGCTGCCCTCTCTCCTCAGGCCTTGTGAGACCTCCCTGGATATCCCAGTGGAGCCATGCAAGGACACTACCATGGCACGAGGAACACGCCTGAGTCCCACGCCAGCCCTGAATGCAAAGCTCCTGTGGTCACTGGGTCGCCCTGGGGAGGTACCAGTACCAGTGGGTACCGAGGAACCCCTGGCAAATGCTTAGGTACCTGGCCCAATCCTTGTGTCCCGATTGCAGCCGGGGAGGAGCGGTGGCACGGTGACCTTGCTCATCACCCACCTCTGACTGCACTTCCGCAGCCCACTCTGCGTGACTGTTCTGCAAAAGGTCCGGGTGCTGTTGTCCCCTGAGAGCTGCCTGGGCTCTGCTGGCTCTGGAGGTTCGCAGCACTTCGTCTGGAACGGCACGCGGTGGGCCGGTCCCTATGCGAGCTTTGCCCCTCAGCCCGAAGGAGGGAACGTGAGCCTGTGGAGGCAGTGCAGCCCTCTGAGTTTCTCGGTCCCTGTTGCCTGTTGGGGCGCAGACCGCAAGCGCCAAAAACCTGCTACGGGGAGCCTTGCTGCTCACAGCAGAACCCTTTGCCTCGTTACCTTGCCATGGCTGTCTGTCCAACCCATTCTGTCTCGTCCTCCTGTCCTGGGCAGGGACGAGGCACGGGACACCTTCCTCCTGCCCTGGCGAAGCAGCTTAGGGCAGCAAGGAACCGTGGTGCTTTGGGGCACCCATTGCCCGCTGGCTGCCACTGGCTCGCAGGTAGGCCGCTTCTCTGGGGCAGGCTGCGAGCACAGCGCCTGCTTTTCTTTTCCAGGTCAAATCCCTCATTGCTCATCTGAGGTCCAAAATCTGAACTTTGCTTTTTTTCATGGATGCGAGGAGGGCGTCGTTGCCAGCTGGGGTCCCCCAGGACCCTAAAATCATCGTGTCACAGTGGAGCAGAAGCCCGTCTCCAGAGGCCGGGCTGGTGGTGCTGCTCAGACGCCCAGCCCTGTGCCCAAGGGACAGAGGAGGGTGTGTGCAGCGCTGCTGCGTGGGTGCAACTCGGGACAGGCGCTGATACGACTCACGGGGCGGGAGGTGGTGCGGCTGCCTGCTGTGCTCCTCACCGCAGCCCGGAGCTGAGCGAGGAGGTGGCAGAGCTTCAGGCTGAGTTCCTGCCGCTCTGGATCGGCAGGGCTTTGGTGAGCAGTGGGCGTTGGTGGGAGTGCTGGTGCCGGGCGGTGCTGGCGTACGCTGAACCTGCACAGGGGCACGAGTCTGGTTGTGCCGTGTCTGACGGAGCTGAGTCTGCCAGGCCGTCACTGAGCAGCTGCTTCGGCTGCTCACAGAGCTGGCTGGAGGTGCAAGATCAGGGAGACGAATAACCTTGGGAGGTGGCTCATGGGACGTGAGGTCCGGGGTCTTCCTGCAGAGCTCCCTTATTTGTGCAGGGTTATTTTCCAACTCTGCTGCTCCTGAGGGTCCCTCAAAGCAGAGGGATGTGCCTGCAGCTCAGGGGCTCCCAGGACCCAACAGCTGGATATTGTTGGTCCAGATGTGGTACCGCTCTGGCCGCAGCACTGAGTTAAAATCACTCCCGTGCCATCGCTCCTGGCCTGCTCGTGAGCCAGGAGCCTGTGAGTGGCTCCATCCTGCTTGTTCTTCACGCACATCTTTGTCAGTCTCCCTTCCCTGCTGCAAAACAAGCTGCTGGTGCGGCTGAGCAGAGGGATACGTGGAAGGGTGTCAGATATGCTCGTTTAAAAACCTACCAAATGTTGCTGCTCTGGTTCTTCCTGTTAGTACAGGAGCTCTTCGAGGAACAACTGGGTCCTCAGCAGTGCCTCTGCTTAGGACTGAGGCTTGGCTGCGGGCAGGAGGGACGCATCCATGCGAGGAGCGGCCCCCAGGGAGGGATGCCTGGCGGGTTGCAGGTCCTCGCAAATGCCAGCCCCACCCTGCTGTTACCGCTGGCCGTTCCCTGCTCGCATCCTCACTTGGAGCTGCTGGCGGTCACCCCCCTGCTCTGGGCATCGTGCCTCCCGGGAGAAGCATGCGGAGGGCAAGCTGCTGATGGCAAAACAGGAGAGGGGAGAGCAGGGGCTGTGCTTGGTGGCAGCTTGGGCAGGTGGAGGGAGGGCGATGCCAAATCCCTCCATGTTTCCCAAGTAGCTGCTCTTGGGACAGGACTCGGGTCAGTCCTGGGCTGCGATGCTGTGAGCAGGAGGTGGTGGCCGGGGGGCACTCCTTCCTCGCAGTGGTGACGTCTCCAGCTTGAAGTAGTGTCAAGAGCTCCCTTAAAATAAAGCTCTTTCTGCCTTAGTGGGAGATGCTGGGGAGGTCCCTGGTGCAAGGGGAACATCAAGGTGGGAAGCAGAGGACAGCAGCTCTTTCTCAGACCCTCTCTGGTCACCTGATAGTTACACGAGGCAGAGTCACCGGTCTGTTGTGGGGAAGGAGCCAGGCCCTGCAAAGGCAGCAGGGGGGCGTGGGGCGGCCAGAGAGCGGTGGAGACCTTTGGACTCTGGCCGAGAGCCAGCTGCTGCACCCGCAGCCGGGCAGCGCTCGCCTCACCCATGCCTCTTCCGGTGGCGCTGTGCCGAGGTGGGATTCACAATGATGCAGTGCTGTCAGAGAGCACGTTTTGCCAAAAATGTGGTAAGCAGTAGGTGGAGAAGGTGCGTGCCACCCTTGTAGGAGTGGAGTGAATGAGAGCTGACATGGGATATTGGGTGTGGGGCAGAGGATGTGGGTCAGGTAGCTGGAGGGGGGAGCAGACACAGTGATGTGGGGCTGCCACTGTGGGGCAGATCTGTCCCGTTGGTGTGGGGAGATGCACCCTGCCAGGGGGAGAGCTGCAGAGGGAGGACAGGCAGAACACCCCCAGGGACGCTGTGCCAAGGGAGGGTGTTGGGACCCAGCAGGTGGAAGGTCTCTGGAGAGCAGGAGCAGAGCTCTTCTGGGTGGGATGTCGGGATATCTTGTGGCTTGGCAGGGAAGGCACAAGCAGGGGTAGCATCACCGAAAGGCAGCTCTGGGCACGCGGTGGAGGTGGGTCTGTCTGCCAGCGCAGCGGCCGTGCAGGACAGGTCAGCAGCATGGAATGGGGAATAGATGTTAAGGTTCAAATGGAGCAAAATAGCTGGGAAGGTGTTACGGGAACAGCTGTCACAGAGCAAGCACGTACAGTGCGCCCTCAGGTCCTGCCCAGTGACAGCTGGTAGCGGATACGTGGAGGGAGAGCTCAAAATGGGGTCGGGTTCAAGTGGACCTTCCTGGGCACAGTGGTGCCTCTGGAGACCTGAAGCTCAGGCTGGTTTGACAACCATTCCCTTTTCCTCAGAGCTCACAAATACGGACCGGCTGTAGCCACAGCCTGACAGCAGGTGGTTACTGCAATGTGGAACGTGCCTTTGGGACTGGGACACACTGAGTTGTGGTGGGTCCCGAGTACCACCACAGGTCAGAGGATACTCCTGGCAGAGGAGGGTTTCACCCTGTGAGAGCTGAGCAGAGCCAGTAGGTTTGGCCAAGGGAACCAGATCTGAGGGCACCTGGACCAGACTGGGAGGATGCTCTGCACAGAGGCTTGGTGGGTTGTGTGGGAGTGTGGCACACGTCCTGTGAGCTGGGGACGTCCGTACACCTTCCACAGACTTCATTGATTTTTCTGCGAAGTGAGCATGCATTTGGAAACTTAGATTGAAAAGACAACATGGTCTGGAAGGATTGTCATCATAGTTTGACAATCTGAAGGCACTTGGGATTATTTTCCAACTCACTGCTTGAGTGCTCCGGAATAGCTTACTGGTCTGGTTGCTCTGGTTGCTAATGAGCCTTGGGAAGCGTAGGTTGTTTCCTATCTCAGTGCTGCTGATACCAGACAGGTTGTAGTGTGATGAACTTGTTTCATCATGTTGTTCTGCTGTTCATGACTCAGAAATTTGTCATGTGTGTAACAATGATGTGTTTCTGTTTTGGGAAGGAAGATCTCCAGGAAAAAAAACAATGGGGAACTGATACAACTGGTTGGGGAATCACCAGGTGCTTTGAGACTAACAATGTGGTATTTGGGTAGAAGTAGAGGATACTTCAGTTAATAGAATTCTTAAATAATTCCCTGTATTTGTATCTTTTTTCCTTTAGGGAGACTCCTACCCACTGGCAGCCTCTGCCAGGCACGAAAGCAGCAATGTTGGTCAAAGTGAACAGTCTGAGGCAGATACAGAGCTCTTCGAACAGTTCGCTTCAGCTGCAAAGTGCTCCAGAGGCCAACAGCCAAAAATCACTCCCAAAACCAGCCATATATGCGCAGCCTCAGTCCACATCCCAGAGCCCTGGAGCTACAAAGCGAATCCCTACAGGAGAAACAAAGCAGTCCATGCAGATCAAAAAGACGGAGAACGGTGGGTTTTGCCTAGTGCTGATGAATGGTCCAACTTCTCAAACGCCTCCAAGGAGCCAGACAGGAACTCCCCAGCCTGCGTCCCCCAAGTATGCCTCCCCTGCACCTATATACGATGAGCCGTCGTTAGAGTCTCCAATTTATGATGAGCCACCAGTAGACATGGACACTGAAAGCGTCAGTATGAGTGGGATGTCTCCATCAAGATCACCCAGCAATAGCTTGAAAAAGCAGCTGCAACCAACCAAATTATTACAGCATCCAAGCATGCAACAGCAGCAAGCTGCAAAGAAGCAAGCAAGAAATCCTTCTTCCACTGAGTACAGCCCGGCTGGCAGAGAATATATCAAACACATGGTCAATGTTGACCAGTCTTTCAAACTCTCCCACTCTTCTGCTGCAACAGCTGATTCCTCTACTAAACTGCCTGGTCAGCTTACTTCAAAGGACAGCTTCAAACAGTCTTGGAGGATCTTGGAAGCCAACGTCCTCAAGAACATGGAAGCCCACCACAGTCGGCAGAACAGCCTGCAAACGCAAGAGTACCCAACCGGTATAAGCCATCAGGATTCTGGTTATTCAACTGGCCCTTCTCCCAGCTTGAGAAGAAGGAAAGGAAGGAGGCCAGGGACAGGTCAAGGAAGACCTGGCTCTGTGGGCAGCAGCAGTGAGCTCACAGCGTTGAATGATAAGCTGATTGCCGAGATGCGTGCTGTGGTGGGCAGGTCAGCAGCTTGCAGGGGAAGCAAAGCCAGCCTCGATGCGCAAAGTCTGGAGAGTGGCATCCCAGTGGAGAGCAGCAAAGTCAGATTTCAGTCTGACCACTTGAAAAAATGCATCAGCCGGAGCTCAAGGGACGACGTCTCGGCTAGTAATAGGTCTCTGTATAGACAGGGCCTGGAGAGCAGAGGCAGCTTTCCCAGTGATGTGGCTGCTCCACAGGACACAGTGAGGCAGAAGAGGACTTTTGAGAAAATAGATTCTTTAGAAAAGAATGTGACCAGCCAGGCAAGTTTGGCTTCATCAGATGCTATGCACCGCTCCTCCCAGGTACCCTCCATCTATGCTGGGTTAAATCGCACGCCTCTGCTGCACTGTCACGGTGCAGAGCCGCGTACCTGGTCTGCTCCTGGGTGGGTTTAGTGGATGTGCTGCAGGCAGAACATGTCTGTGCCTGCAGAATAGCAACCGGGTCACAAAGCTTCCCATCTTTGCAGGCGGAGCCCCCATTCCAGGCCAGTAGCATGAGAGGAGGGGGAATTGTGGAGGGAGTCGTGTCCAGTAAGCCCTCAGCGCTGCGGGTAGCTCTGCTGTGCTATCTGGGTACATCTACTGCCTGATCATTTTACTGGTGCGCGTGTCTGCCCTTGCCCTCACACGTCCTTTCTGCACTGGGGTGGCCAGAATTGATGGGGTGCAGGATGCAGGTGTCAGGATTTGCATGGCTGCATGGCAGTGTTTTCTTTTTTATTCTCTCTCTTCTTTTTCCTCCCTTCCGATAGTTCCTGAGCATTGAATGGAAATATTCAGAAAACCAGTGACAGTGTCTCTAGCATCTTCGTGTTGGAAATAGCTGCTTTAAAGCCCGTGAGTGTACCTGCACAACTGGAGTAGTTTTCTCTGTAGCACAGCACTTCTGCAGAATTTAGTTTGCCGTCTTTTCTCCTGTTTGGCTTTGAAGGAGCCTCCTGCTTCGTGGTGTTAGTTCAGATTTAGGTTCTACATAGGTAATTTTATATCCTGTGAAGGTTTTGTCCTTTTTCTCTTTGCTCACTCTTCCATTTATTCTACTCCTGCTGAATAGTCCGAGTTTCTGCATCTGGTCTGTGAGGCACAGCTGGTAACAATCCTCCAGCGTGAAAAGTGACTATTTATTTTAACCCTTTGTTCTGTCTTTTCTCCTGTCCACGACCTTTCATGAAGAAGCTTGGCAAAGCTCCTTGGCTCCAGTAGACCTGTGAGGTGTAACTTTTCTCTAAAAGCCAGGCTGACATCTCCTCACTATGTCAGATATGCGTGTGTGCGTTCTCTGCTTTATTGTAATTTCTGATCAGTAGTGCCTTACTTCCACCCGAAACCCTTTTTAAGACTGATGTCGTGTTCCTGCATTTTCCATTTTTCAGGCACAGGGCCAGTTTGAGTTTACGCAACTCACATGTTAACAGTTAATAGTCCAGCAATTTCGTTTCACAGCCTCTTTAGACTTGTTGGAAGACAGCTGTCTGGTCTTCAGGATGTGTCACACCTCATTGCATTGACAGGGAGAGCTGAGACTTGATGTCTTGATTATGCACAAGAGATGGTGGGTTGAGGATATGCTGTGAATGGCCTTGAAAATGAAGGAAAACGATTTATGTGTGGTAGGAGAATAAGGTGGAAGATGTAAGGAGATGGATGTTATGGGAAAGGCAACGGTCCGTAAATAAATACTCTGTTTGCAGAAGCGCTCTGAGATGTAAGAGTCCAAGTAAAGAGGGGAGGAGGTTGCAGAGAATATGTAAGCGAAATCGTTGCCTTGCCTGAGAATGGCAGCGTGTGGCTTGAGACGCCAGTCATGTCATGGGCTTGGCCTGCGTGATGGGGAGGAGAACTGGAGACAAGGAAATTCGTTATCTGAGGAGGGTGGGCAGAAGTTCTCGGACAGGCTGAGCAGAGGTGGATGTGTACTGTCAGCACGAAGATAATAGCTGGGTAGTTATGCGAACACGATTTGAGAGATACACTCTAGAGAGAGAAGAGGAGAGAACCAAGAGCCTGTTGAACCTCTGGGGAGTGTGAGGAGGTGGATCCTCAGAAGTGACATGCTGAAGGAGCAATTAAGGGCAGTAGGTGGAAAACCAATCCCGAGCATGGAAGGTGGATTGAAGGAGACCAAGGATGGAAATGGCAGAGAAGAACTGCAGGCAGAGATTTTTAAGCAGCATGTTGAGTGAATTCAGAGAGGGTCAGGAGATAGAGGGGTAACTCAAGGGATAAAAAACCAAAACAAAGTCTGAAGGCAGGATAAATGATTGTGCCCCAGGCTGCAATGAGAGGTGGAGTGTGATGGATGCTAATCCTGTCACGCATGTGTAGGTACACGTTGGGTGTAAGATAGAGAAGGGTTGGACTGCACAATCCTCTGTCGTGAGTTCAGCAGCTGCTCCTTACTAAGAAAACACTGGCTTGCTCTAAAGGTTTAAGAACTAGCTTGTGTTTTGGGATTGATCGTAGGGCAGGACCAGAACAGTGTGGCATGCAAGTTAAAGGTGATTTGCAAAGAAGGAAAATGCATGTTTTATTTCACTTTTTCCCCTGCAAACACAAAATTTACAGGATTTCTGGGTTTTTTTGTCTTCCTTTAAAAACCAAAAACCTAAAGATTATCTTGTTTGGCTTTTTCCTGCTTGGTGGAGGTCTCCTTGGAGAACACAGAGCAAAGTGTGGGCTGTTTAGCTCTTAGTTACCTTATGTGGGAATTTCAATTCTTACAAAAAAGTCTGTTTCCTAAAACAACTTGTTGGGTGTTTGAGTTCAGCGTGTCCCAGACTGCCACTTCCATCCAAACCAGAGAATTCTGGATGGGGAAAATGAGTGTCTTATTCTCACAAGTAGTTATTACACATAATTTTCTTGGGATCAGTACTACCAAAGCTCTAATTATGTAGTTATCCATAGTGATTGCTGGGCAAGAAGGATGAACAGGGCGACATGTAAAAACTGCATGCAAGGTCTGGCAGGAAGGGAGGTCTTTGTCTCTGCTGCTTATCTCTGTAAACTTGCGATCAGTGGACTTGTGCCCGCAGCTAACGAGTTTGATCCCTGCCAATTGCAGGTGCGGAGCAGCTGTCCCTCCTTCTCTGAGAAGAAAAAACAACCCAGTACTTGTGAACAGTTCTGATGTAATTTGGGAAAGGTTATGAGTGTTCTGGATAGGAAGGCATGGTAGAGGTGCCCGTGGCAGAGGTGTCCCCGAGTCCTGTGCAGCAGTGCTTGCAGAAGCACGCGGGTGCGCGGCTGCCGCCCGTGTGTTCCCCGCGGATGCTGAGGAGCAGGGCCCGTCTGGGAGGAGACAGGCGCTGCGTGGGGAGCGGTGGGAGACTGCTCTGGTGGTGGTGGCAGCTGGCTGACGCAGAGATCTGATCTGCTTCACTTCACCAACACAAACACAATTTGCTCTACCTGGGTGACAGCCTTGCCACCAAAATAGCTGTGCCGGTGCTCCGCTGTGCCTCTCTCAGCTTCTCCTGTCCCGTGTGTGTGCCTGGCCAGTATTCCCGTTAGGAAGGCTGAGGTGCAGTGAGAAATGAGTGTTTTGAATGCCTCCGTGCAGAGACTGACTGAGCACAGGCTGCCCAAATCTCAGCAGTTCCGGGTGGTCGCTAGCTGTGTTGATTTGGTTTTGCTTTTTTTTTGTTTGGTTGGTTGGGGTTTTTTTTTGCTAGAACTTGGAAAAATAGTACAGGAGGGAAACAGCTATGGGATTGCAGAGGCCACAAAGGGTAAAAGTGAGGAGGAAACAGTGTTCATAGTGCTGTGGCTGTCTAGTCACTGCCACCTCCTGGTGTTCCCCACCCACCTCCTGGGCTCCTGTGGCTCCTCAGGAACTGAGAGGTGAAGGGCTGGGAGAAACCTGGCTCCTGGGAGCATGCCTGGTGCCACAGAGCTGTGCTGCTGCTCTGGGAGTCAGCCCAG
>WHYT01014158.1:68562-86189 GCA_009806455.1 Tetrax tetrax
AGAGGGAAGACTGCACTGACCTCAGACAGACGGGGATGCTGAGCTCCACTGAAAATCAGAACATTTATTTAAGTGCATGGACTTAGATTTGGGAAACTACTGCAGGTGGCTGGCGTGAGAGGTTCGGCCAGAGCACAGATCAGCAGTGTGGGTGGCAGCTGGGCAGCATGCAGGACGGGTAGCAGTGTGGTGGTGGGGACGACCCTTTTCACTCACAGTTGTGTGAGAAAAGGGATGTTAATTTGGATGCAGATGTGGGTCTGTAATTCAGTTGGGGTGTTTATGCCACAGAGTTTCCTATAGCACGTTCCAGTGCTAACAGCCATATGAGGCAGTGTGTTGAAAAGAACCTGTCTCAATTGTAGTAGTGGATTTTGTAAACCACCACCCAGCCTGAGGACCTTCAGGGAGGACACTTATACCTAGCAAAGAGCACTGCCCTTTTCTCCCCCATGTTCGCTTCTCCTTGTCCACACTCCCTGGGCTCTGCAGTCCAGGGCTTGCAATAGCATCTCTGCCGAATAAACAAGAGTTCACATGTTCCTCCAGCCTCAGGTTTTAACTGCTGGCTACAGGATAGTACTTTATCTGGCTAAGGTCTTGCTAGACAAAGTCCATTCAATTTTTTTTTATATTACTTTCAGGAAACTTGAGCCAACGTGATGAATTCATATCAGGCAGCAGTTTACATCATGTGGCCTCAGTATTTTTAATCTGGGAGAGCTGGAGTCCAGCTTCCTGCATTGCTGAGCCCTACCTGACGCCAGCAGGCAGGCTGGTGAACTGTGGACACCGCAGCTGCGATCTCTGCGGTGGCTTCCCGGTGGCCCTGGTGGCACTGCTCCCCAAGGCTGCTGCAAGCCTGGGAATCGGCTGAGGAGGTCACAGCCCCTGCAGAAGAGCATCTATCGCTTCTCTGGCTCCGGTGGGATTTGGAGCGGAGGCCTCAGATTAGGCAGAGGGATTATATTTCTGGTAGGGATGTGTCTTTTTCCTTTCCTGTTCAGGCCCAGAAGAGTTCAGCCAATGGGCTGAGCCTTTGAAAAGTCATTTTGCTTGTGCTCGGAGAGACTTTGATATCTTTATGGGACCACTCCCCAGAGATTGCTCTGTGCAGGGCGCGCTGGCTCTGTGGGCTGAGCAGGCGCTTCTGTGCAATTGCTGGTGTCTATGGCGTGTTCTGGAGTTGTGCTTAGGAAGACAGAGGTAGTTTTTACCTAAAAAAAAAAAAATTGATTTTTTTTTTTAGATTCTATTTTATATATACACACACATATATATGTATATATGAAATCTTATGAAAAAGTTGTGCCAGGATAGCTTTAGAAAGTTTCCAGAATGAAGCACTTGGAAGTCAGAAGTGCCTGTGTGGCCTCAGCTGAGGCTCTGGTGACAGGTCACACGCTATTGCCTTCGCTGGACCCTGTGCTTTCTGGCACACAGAAGGTCTGCACTGGTGGGGAACTGGGGCTTTAGAATAAAGGAGCCAGTCTGCAGGCTTCTGCCAGCTTCTGTGCAGGTGGTGAGGGGCGCAGCAGAGGAGGCAGGAGGGTTGGCAGGTCACTCAAACCACCTTTTTCACAAATGACTGGTAACGCTGAGGATTTTTTCTGGGGTCTGACCTCAGAGCTGTGCCTGAAGTATGGGGAGATCCGCAGGAACACACCAAGTTCTATCTGCTGCTGGCTGGAAAGGTCAAGCTTTTCCTTGCGATGCCTACATCTGCTCCACCAGACTTGTAGGGTGTGGGTAGGACACAGCATCCTGAAGTTGCAAGACTATTGTGAGAAGTTCATTAGTATCTCTGAAATACTTAGGTGCTTATGGATGCTGTAGCAGCAATTCAGCAGATAAATCCATGAGGAAATCAAGTGTACTGTCTTCAAACAGAACTGAAGAGTAGATATGTAGGCATGTATGTAAGTCTTCCAGTGAAAAATGGAGTTAAAGCAGTGATTTTACAAACGCACACACGCACACACTTTCTTCAGTGTAAGTAAATGCTTGAATGAGTGAACATTTATCGTCTGACATGCACCCAAGGAAGTGATTTTGAAGTTTCCCACACTCACCTCTGCAATCTTTGTCTTCTAGCATAATTCTCTGTGAGTAAATTAAATACGAGGGTGGTGTGAGATTCTTCTGTTGAAAGGCAGAAGAATAACAGATAGAAATAAATGATGTGTTTTCAGAAGGCAGATTGTCTGCTGATCCTGCAGGAATGTAAGCTGGGCTTTGGGTCTATACAAGGAAGCAAATAATAAGCTGGCAGCTCGGTGTTGGTGCAAAATTATTCAGGGTTGTAAGAACTGAAGATGGAGAGGCATCTTGCAAGGGTGAGTAACTGAGCGATCAAGCAGCAGAGAAAATTGTGTCAACCAAAGCAAAATGTTGTACGTGGGGGAGACGTCCCTAACTGCACGTGCAGCAGCAGGCTCCTACGTAGCTGTTTCAAGGAGGGAAGACATTTTGCAGCCTGTATAGGAATTTCCAGAAGCATATACACGGTGCTGGGAAGCAGTCAGAAGCCAGACAGAGGATCAGGAAAAGGGACGGAGAGCAAACCAGCCCTCGGCCATAGTCGTGTTGTGCCTGCCCTGCGTTCCAGCCCGGGGTCCCTCCGGGGCTGGTGAGCGCGGCGGGGGAAGCCCCACAGGAGCTGGACCTGGAGGAGGGAAGAGGGGAGAAGGTCAGTGGGCTGAAAGAAACTGCAGGTCACCTGGGGAAAGCGAGGGAAAATTTCATCATTTGTCCTAGCAGAAGAATTGGAAAACCACCTGGTTTTGTTGTTGGGCAGCAGGCTTAGGAGGGCTCTGTCTTGAAGCATAAAATTAAATCATTAAGAGTCAGCAAAGCAGGGTCTTGTGCAGGGTAGCAACATAAACAGGTTTAGGAAGAAATGAGAGAAATTCAAAGAGAGGTTTATCAGTTGATGGTTAATGGCCCAGGTGCCACACTGACTCAGGGTATCTCCCACCTGCTGTTAACTGGGAGATTTGCACAGTTTGGGAGATTTTCACTCATTTTTCAGACATCCTGGATCCGCTTCTTATCCTCCTGGTACCAGATACAGGCTGCTGACTCGTACGGCCCTTTGGGCTGATGAAGCACGGCATTCCTGCGTGGGGAGTGGTGATGGAGCGGCATTGCTGGGATGCAGAAGGATGTACTGGTGGTGCAAGGAAGAGGGACTAAAACACTACCAGAAAATGGGGGTGCCTGGGCAGATCTCATCTGGGAGAGCGGCACTGGTGCGGAGCCCAGCTGAGCTGCTGAGGAGGTGCCTACCCCTGTGCTGAGGAGCACAGCGAGACGGAGCCGCGATCTGAGAGCCTGCTCTGCCTGGGTCAGGCGGAGGTGTGTGGGAGGCCGTGATAGATCAAAGAAATACTGAGACAACAGCTTGTCTGTGCTAAAATACGTGTCCCATGGCCAGGTTCTGAATCCACATTGTTTGCTGCATTTCTTAAAACATTTTTTGGCAGGAGAGCATTCAAGTCTGTTCCAGAAGTATGTATGTTCCTGCCTGTGCCCTGCCTGGATTTTAACTTGTTATAAAAGGAGCAGTTCTTTAAGAAGTTTTTCACATGTGTTTCTAGGCCACCACATGGAAAAATATTTTCCTTTGCAAACTATTTTTCACTGTGTGGGTTGTTAGTAGTCTTCTGTTCCCAAGCTCCTGGGGCTACTGTGGTACCACAGGAAATAACAGATCAGCTTGGATTTCACAGATTCGTGATGTGCTCAGGGAAGTGGAATTACCTTCAGTATTAGTGCTTTCCAGCCTGCGCAGGCGAAGCTGCCCATCCCTGCGCCGACGGGTGCGAGCTGGGGGAATGGAGGGAGTACCTGGCTCGCTTGTTAGGAGAACTGTCCGTGGGCGATCAGCTAAATGCCAGGAGCTGGCCTCTAGCTGAGCGTTTTAAAAGCAGATGGTCAGGTGAGGTTGCTGGTTTGGAAAAGCAGAGGCTGAAACGAAATTCTGCTCCTCTCCCTTGTATTTCTCTCTCCAGCTGACTGTTCGCCTCCTGGCCTCTCCAGGTCTTCTTTGCCCATCCCTCTCTGCACGTGCCCCCGGAGCCGGGAGCGCTCGTGTCGAGGTGGAGGACTTCTGTGTAGCAGGGAGGCTGCACGCCGTGCATTTAAGGTGTGAGCCCCTGCGGGAGCCCTTTGTGCATCTGCTGCAACAGAGCACCAATCACCCTGCTCGTCAGGGCTCCCTCTGCTTTTTTTGGCCTCTCAGGTCCATGGGCAGTAACAAGTCCAGTTCCTTGTCCAAGTTTAGTTTTCGGTTTATTTGCTTGAAATTCAGATGACTCCACATGTAGCCCCTCTGGGTCAGAAGCTGCAGCTTGGTTGTCATTGGGAGCAGGATGCCTCGCTGCAGAAAATGCAGGACGTAGGTTTTAGGCTTTTGCCAAGATCAGGGAGCTTTCTGGGAAAGTACAAAACAAGCTTCAGGCAAACATGTCTGGCTGCTGCCCACACATCAGCCGTGCAGGCTCTTCAAGGTAACCAGTTCCTTCACAAACCTTGTTAAACTCTTAGGGTGATTATGGGTTTCATGGGCTAATTACAGTGTGAAAAAACATTCCCTATTAGTAGTTTTGAATGTGCTGCCTCCTGCTTAATTGTTGTGATGCAGAGACACAATCCAAGCTTTTTCCCATTCCCTCCTTCATGAAGCCGACGACACTTTGCATCGGGGTGTGTCTGCACATTTTAACAGCAGAAGCTGTAACCTGAAATAGTGAAGCGTCACAAAGCAGCTCATTGGTTTTGTTTTCCTTAATCTGTGGACATTTCCGGTATAAATCATGCCTAGGATTAGCAGGATTTTTGCATAAGGGAATATTTTGCTTTAGATGTTCCCAAGAGAGAGAAGGTCTTAAAACTGACTTTCCTTCCCATTGCCTGCGAGAGAGAGGGATGCTATTCTGCCTCCTTTGGCATTGCTCCGGCGTTACGGAGGGGCTCCGCTCCAGCTCTGACAGTCAAGCGGATTGACTGAGGCAGGGGGTTCTTGCTTCGGCGTGGGGAGCCAAGGACTGTGGTTTGTCTGCTGGCTGAGAGGAGAACGTGGGAAAGTGCATCTCACCTTTCCGAATTGTTGTTCTGCTTGGGAAGAGCTTGTCCTCCCTTTGCATTGAGAGGATTTGAGGAACTCCATGCTCCTGACCGGCTTACCTAAGCTGTAGGGTGTGAGAAAGGCTGATCTGAAACACGCAGCATCCGACCAGAATGTAGATTTTAAAAGCCACAAGCATTTTGAACTCTGCTGCAAGCTTTGAGCCTGGCAGAGGATCAAATAGGGCAGATCTATTCACTGCTTTCAGCAAGCAATTTGGCTTTGACTTGAGAAAGAACAAAAGGGCAATGGTTTTGGAAAAACTCTCCCAGCAATCAGTGCAAACATTTCTCTTGGTGTCACGGGGGGATTAGCTCTGTGAGTCCTGGCTCTGCTCACCCTCAGAGTTCGCTGAACCAAGCGCAACCGGAGCAGCCGTTCTTGTGGGGTGATGCAGCTTTTTTGGTGAAGCTCCCAAGCCCCGGTGTGTCTGATTTTCCTTGTATTGCAGAGCACAGCCCAGCGCTGCGGTACAAAGTTGAGTTGGAGGAGACTGCAGGTGGGAGAGTGAGGAAGCTTTCTGCAGGGCTTTGGGAAGATGAGAGAGGCTTTGCTGCCTTCCCGTGCCTCTCCTTGCATCCTGAGCTCGCTCGTGGTGCTGGGCTGCCTCTCTGGCCCCACACACCTTTCTCCGCTGCGGCTTCTCTCACTAGCCCAGGACTGCTGTTCGTGAATCACAACCAGTTGGTTCGAATGGCTTTGAAATCTTTCCTGGCGGCAGGCTGGCTCTGCATGCTCTTTGGCTGAGACACAGCAATACAAAAATACCTGTGTCTGTGAGCCACGTCACTCCAGCTGCGCTGCCGGCAGTGAGGACTCACGCTGCCTTTCCTGCCCGGGCTATGAATGCGAAATGGACTGCCTGCGCGAGAGGTCTGCGGGCGCGGGGCGGGAGGTGCAGAGATGTGAACCTTGACTCAGGAGACGAATCCCTCCAAGCCCAAGCACTGACTTGCACTGACACCGCCTGCCACAGGGCTGCAGGGCTGGGAGGCTTCAGGGCGCTGGGTGTGAGGTTTTGGCAGTCTCTGCCCCGCGCACGGAAGAGGGGTGGCTGGTTGTCCCAGTGTGAGCTGCACCCGTGCTCTCTGAAGGGCTCCAGTGTGGAAGGTGCACGATGCTGTGGGCTGACTGCTTGTTCCTCCTTCCCATCAGGTCTGCCCATCAGTACCTACGCCAAATACTGCTACCGGAAACTCCAGAAAGTAGCCGTCACTGGAGGCAAAAAGGTGAGCGGCTGCCCTGGCTCCGAGGCCCGCAGGCTGCCTGCGCGGCACTCTGCTTCCCAGGTCCCAGAGCAGTCAGTCCTGTGACTCAGAGGTCACCACTGATTCAGCGATGAGAAATGGAGATAGAGTGAGCACAGCAGGCTCGCTCAGGACTTGTCTCCCCGTGAACGTGTGGGAGAAGGCTGCTGCCCAGGTCCCCCAACCTCCTGGCAGAGAGCAGTGCCTTGCCCTGCTGGGAGCTGCACGGCTGGGTGCTCCCTGGCCTTAGGGATGCAGAGGACAAACCTGATGTTTACCTGCCTCCAGGGTAAGACTGTGCAGGGGATGCCCATCATTTGTTTTTTTCAAGTGGGGAAGAGTCTCCCTTTGCCACTGAGAACTTGCATGGGCCGGGTCTTGCAGCAGGTTTACTGCAGAGTTGTTCATTCCTGATGCAAAAACTCATGCAGTGGAGTTGGCTGGCGCGGAGGTGCTCTGTGTTATCTGGAAATTCCCCTCCTCCCTTTCCTCCGCACGGTTCTGCACGGGGCTGTGAAAGCTGGCAGGCGGCCTCGGCCTGTCTGTCCTAGGTCTCCAAGCCAGATCCAGTCATCTTTTATTTCTACAAATCCCTCTGGGGCCTGCCTGCCATCTGGACTCTGTGTACAGCGAGCAAATAGCTGAAATAACTCAGGAGGGGTGAAGGCTCCCGGCATCCCCGCGGGGGCAGGACAGGAAATGTCTGGACACGCACTGCACACAACTGCAGCCCCGGCAGCTGCTCTCCTCCGAGGGGTCGGCGGGAGGTTTCCTCTCGTTGCACCTCCCGCTTGGCCACGGGTTCGCTGCTGAACGGCCACCGTGCTGGGCAGCCTGACACCCCCATGACAGCACTCGGAGTCTCTGCCAGGGGAGAGTCAAAGGCCCTTTCAAGTGTCAGTGTCTTTCAGAAGCAACAGGTCCCAGTGCCCGCTTTTCAGAGAGCTTTAGCACCTCTGAGAGCAAAGCTTTCTCTGGAGTTAGATGTACCTGGAATTCCCTTCTCCAAAGAGCTGTTTCTCAGCTGTCCCATGGCCGAGCGCTTGCCTGGCACAGTGTACACGTGCCCTCTGCTGACCTCACCGCAGCCAGAGATGGTCTGGGCTCCGTCCTTCCTCCTGCTGTGCCAGCAGGCAGAGCTACAGCTGGAGGAGTCCTGCCGATGTGCGAAACATGGCAACGGAATCCCTCCAAAAACAGCCCCAACTCTCCAACAGGCAGCAGCTTCTCTGCTCCTCTTGGGCCTGATGAGTTGAACCCCCCTGATTTTAGGAGGTGGAGGCTGCAGAGTGAAAACTGTGCTGCCAGGAGGCCAGCAAGGTGCCCATGTGTATGGGCAGTCCTCTCCATCCTGGCTGCTCACCACTGCTGGCCCCGGCCCTGGGTCGCTGTTTCTCTGTGGGCTGGCTGTGCCAGAGCTGCACTGAGCTCTTCTCTGTTCTCAGGGCCTCCGTAAACCGACAGTGGAAGAGATAACGCATGCGAGGAATGCCATCCTGACGCCGTCGCTCTTTGGCAGCTCTCTGGAGGAAATCATGCTGCGGCAGCAGGACATGTTCCCAAGCCACAAGCTGCCCTGGGTGCAGACGCAGCTATCGCAGCAGGTCCTGGCTCTGGGAGGAGAACAGACGGAGGGGATTTTCAGGTGCGCTTTTGGGGCACTGTGTTACATTGGAGCCACTCACGTGTCAGTCTTCAAAGCTGAGAAGTCAAGACTGACTTCCGTGTGCTTCCTCTTCCCTGAAAATAGCACTCTGCCGTGGATCGGACAAAATCCAATCTTTTCCAAGTTCAGGAATCAGCTCTTAAAGTAGCATTAGTCCATTTGTGTGCATTAGCACAGAGGGGACAGCATGGATGTGACTTAGCACGTACCCAAGCAAGGCATTGAACTTTCTCCAACTTCCACAGTAGTAGTTGGCCAGGGCGGGGAAGGGACGAGCTCTTGGGTCCCTGGCAGAGCAGTTCACCAGGCGCAGCACGTCCGCCGCACAAGACGTGAGGAGTCAGGAGAGACAGATTCTATATGGTGAACAGAGGGCTTTCTGGCTTGGGTTTGTTTTTTGGTTTGGGGTTTTTTCGTTTTATTTAACATGTGTGTTAGTTTTTCACAGGTGTGTAAACTTGATGTAAGGTAGCTAGCAAAAGACTCACCTGGTAAGGGTTTCTAATATCTTGGTGTATTTAGCTGGAGATAATGCTTGTCTTTGGACTGCACATGCTGCAGAGAGGCCCAGTCAGCGAAAGTCATCACTCCTGAGGACACAACAATAGTTGATGTCAGAGCTAGTGGGAAGGAGACAAGTGTTTCTTCTACTCCTACTTTAAAGCTGTGTCTAAAAACAAGCAACCCACTCTCTCTGAGGAGGTGGGGTAGGTGCCTCTGGTATGTGCTCCCTTCCTCCTGGGGCCCTGGGAGCAGCTGTGGAGCCACGGTTTGCCAGCCAGCTGCCACACCAGGCACAGCGCCCTGCTCACTCTCTAAAGCACCCTTGCTGTGTCTCTGCTGCAGGATACCTGGTGACATAGATGAAGTCAATGCATTGAAGTTGCAGGTGGATCAGTGGAGGATCCCAAGCAGCCTCAGTGACCCCAACGTCCCAGGTACGGAAACGCGGCAGGCGTGTGTGCTGCAGCCTCAGCTGTGGTCCAGTGTGGAGGGGAAGGGACAGGAGCAGCCGAGGAGGCGTGCTGCTGCCTGGGGACAAGTACACATGTCTTCACCAACGGGGTTTTCATTCTATGCCCTTCCACTGCCTTCCCAAATATTGCCCTTAAAAAAACCACTGGGGGCGGTGGGGGCACCTCTGCCTCCAGCCGGCTCCGGCGCAGTCAGGCTGTGCGAGGTGGGCAGTGCGCAGGGTGACTGGGGGTCGTTCCGGAGCAGTGCTCTAGCTCCAAGGTCTCATTGGCCTCTCCTTTAGGTGGCCCCAGAGCTGCTTCCTGGAGGAGCAGGTAGATAAGAGCCATTGTTCCCTCTAACCGGCCAGTCTGGCTGCTGGAGAATTTCAGAGCCAAGACTGAAATAAGGTGAAACAGCACAAGTGCAGAACCCCTTCTCTGCCCACCCTTTGTCAAGGCATGGAGTCCTGCTGCCAAGCTTGCCGGTGGAGGTGGTGGGGAGGTAACCAGAGCTGTTCTCATGCACCCTGCTTTCTTCCCAGCCTCTCTTCTCAAGCTCTGGTATCGGGAGCTGGAGGAGCCCGTGATCCCCCAGCAGTTCTACAAAGAGTGCATCAGCAACTACGAGAACCCCGATGCTGCCGTGGCCGTGGTGCAGCTTCTACCGGAGCTCAACAGACTGGTGCTGTGTTACCTCATACACTTCCTGCAGGTAGGCAGCCTCCGCAGTCCGGTGCCCCGGCTACCAGCCAGGAGCCTGGAGCACCCGGGGCATGGTTAGTGGGACAGCTGCGGTGGGCCATCGGCAGGGTTTGAGGACCTCTCCCCTGTATTTAAGGTGGGATTGAAGGAAGGGGGTCTGCTGGCCTTGTCCCTTGTGGGAGCAATAAGCAGTGTTCTGATCTTTTTGGGCATGGGGCTGGTCCCAAAGGTTGAGATCTGCAAGATGTTCCCTGTCAGCTGAGACTCCCACGCTGTTGGCTATGTGAGAGCATAGTGGTCTTCCCCTCTAAATACGTGGCTGTCGAGGCATTGTCCTTCAGGGAGGCCACATCTCTGCTCTCCTTGCATCTCTTCTTAGGCCGCGTGGTTGGAGTCTGTTGCTCTTTTCCACTGCTGCAGCTGAATGTCTTCTTACTATCTGCAGGTCTTTGCTCAGCCATCAAACGTGGGCAGAACGAAGATGGATGTGAATAACCTGGCCATGGTGATGGCCCCCAACTGCCTGCGCTGCCAGTCTGATGACCCTCGCATTATCTTTGAGAACACGCGCAAAGAAATGTCGTTTCTTCGCATGCTGATTGTGCACTTGGACACGAGCTTCATCAAAGGGCTGGTTTGAGCCGCTGGTCCTGGGGTCCAAAACATTGCTCCGGGGAGTCGCTGGGTGCTCGAAGTCTTTTCCCTTCTGCTTAGATTTCTTCCGTTGTCCTTGCTGTTGTCACACCCTGGGTTAGCCCCTGAGCATCTCCCAGCACATGACCTCAAGAACAAGGACTAGACACTCCTGGAAGGTTCGGGCTGGTCAGCACCAGGAAGTCCTTGGACATGTCAGGCCAGATTCAGTGGTTCCTGGCCTTGCAGTGTGTGTCAGAGAGGGGCAGCCTTCCTCCTTGGAGCCGCAGGACTGGTTGCTCATTGAAAGGGCTGTGACATCTCTGAGAGACTGCTACCTTCTGGAGGCAGAGTTGGCTTCGGGTGGGAGGACATCACTCCTGTGTGTGGCATGAGCTGGTCCTGGGGGCGATGGTGCCTCATTGGGGATAATCCTACTGCTGTGGAGTCAGCCTGGTTCACCTCTGCAGACTGCTGGAGGCATGAGGGCTGTTCTGACACCCCACGGTGCTGTTGGTGCGAAGGTGCAGGGGGGTTTGTTGGGGCAGAGGGGTTCCTTGGGCTGCCCTGGTCGGTGGAAGCACATTGCAGCCCAGGGAGAGGAGGTATCTGAGCCTCTGCTGCTGGTGGCTGGATAGGCAGGCACCCCGCAGCTGGGAGCCATGGCAGGCCAGATCCGCTCAGCATCCACCTCCCCTTCTTTAGGCAGCCTCAGAGGCCATGCACTCAACAATTAACAGGTAGACAATCTCTTTGGCATCCACCTAACGAGGCCCGTGTCTTCTGGAGGGGTAACCCCAGTGGCCTCATGGCTCCTTTCTGCAACGGGCAGTGTGAGCTGACACCAGCTTTCCTGAAGAGCATCTGAGACCGTGCTCAGAGCAGCCTCCGTGGCTTTCGCACCCTCCTTCCTGGTAGCAGGTCCTTCCCAGACTTCTCTGCTGGGGATTCAATACCAGTTTTGCCTGCCCTCCTGGTTCAGCCCAGGTCTAAAGCAAGGTGGGAAGGCCCCCAGCAGTAAAGAGTGCTCCTGTGTCTGGATGTGCCCTTCCAGGCAGAGCGGCAGCATTGCCGTGTGATGGTGAAATGCTGATACTGTCTGGAGTCTGCTGTAGCACCTGTGCTCTTCCCACCTAACTCCAACTGGAGCTGCGGAGGGGCTGGGAAGGGGAAGGAAGGGAAGAGAAGGGCAGAGGCAGGTCTGAGCAGCTGAGGTGTGGTGGAGCCTGCGTAGGGGCGGTGTCAGGCAGGCAGCTCAGCGTTCTCCCTGCTGCTGTTCAACCCCTGCGGCTCTCTGTGTGCCGCCAGAAGTGAGGTGCAGCAAGGACAGTGTCTTTCAGAGGCAGCACATGGACCTTCCCACAGCCTCCAGATACTGTTGCATGTTCCTTAGCAAGCAGCAATTTCTAGTTCTGTGGCATCCTGCTGTTACATTTATTTTCCTTTGAAGTGTTTTCCCTGCTAGAGGCAGGTCTGCTGCAAAAAAAGCTGCGTGTTGGGATTACTCATGCAATGCTAAGTCCAAAGTAGCATCTGAGGTTGCATTTGCATTTCTACATCCCCCTCTTTTCAAGTGGAGACCTGGGATCATCCTCTCGTTGCAGTGGGGGGCGAGTCCTGCCAGCAGTGGGGTTTAAAGCTGATGTCTGAATCTGTACCGAAAGTTTGGGCCTAAGGTGCACCATGCAGAGAGTGACCCTGAGCCTGCTGGCTGCTTGGATGTCTTGATGTGCGTGGACGGAGTTTCCGAGACATGCATTTGCTCGGAGGAACTCCACAGCAGGAGTTCAGTTTGTGCTCAGCTGAACAAGGGTCGTGGTGCCTCTCCTTGTACCACGGGCTTCTGTAGTCCAGTGGGCCAGGAAATCTTGCTCCCCTGTCAGGATTAGCTCTGTCAAACACGCCCCCCAAAATGTGCCAGGATCTATTGCACACACTCGTCCCATCCCATCCCATCCCATCCCATCCCATCCCATCCCATCCCATCCCATCCCATCCCAGTGCTTCGAAGCCATTCCCCTCAGTTTGGCCTTCTGAAGCGCTGAACAACGTATACTTCAGATGTGGGACTGTTTTCCCAGAAATGTAGAGACGGGCAGGGGTTGTCAGCTCTGCCGTATTGTACTGAAATTCGAATCGTTGAGCAGGCGCGGGGTGCGCGTCCTGCCCCCCGAGGGCTGGCGCAGCTGTGGGGTGCCTGCCCTCTTTGGGCTGCACGTGCCCGTGTCAGCCTTCGCCTGCCGTAAGCCACCACGTAGGTGATCCATGTTATTCCTTGCACTTAGCTGTAGCAGTCAATCAAACCGTAGGCATTTGCTGCTATTACAAATGAATGCTTCTTGCCAGGGCTGTAAAATAGGCTAATAAATGACACTGGATATTATTTTCTTTGCCAAGAGATTTGTAAATACGAATCAGTAAAGCAGCCTCTCCTCTGTTATAAGTACAATCTCCATGGAGGTCTCTTGTCTTTTTTGTGAGTTTCTGAGGCATGATCACGTCTGCCTGGAGCTGCAGATGTCGGCCTGGATGTCAGCGTTCACAAATAACATTTGGGAATCAGCATAATGTAAGCACTTGGAAACCAAGCTATGGCGTGGTTCTGTTCTTCACTCTTGATGCTCGAGGAAGCTTGGAAGAGAAGGAGTTAAAACAGATAAAGGACAGTAGTTCTTCATACAGGATCTTCTGGAGCCTCTCAGGGTCAAAAAGGGATTAGAGAAGTTTGTGGGCAATAGCTCCACAAATGGGCAGTCAGAGGATGAGGGGGATGTGCTGCTAATACCCCTCGTCCTGCAGCCGCGGGTGCTGCCGGTGGGCTGCAGGGAGCGTGCACGCGCATGTGCTTCCCCTGCGCAGTCTCCGATGGAGCCGTGGTTACATGGGCTGACCTGCCTGGGACATTTTTATGTTCAGACTGGAGGATTCTCTGATCTTTCCGTCACCCCTGCTCCAAGGAGCAGCTGGGAGTGGTCTGTGTTGGTGCTCCAGACTGGCGCTGGTTGCACACTGCGGTGGGCCTGCAGCGCAAGTGCCAGCTGTGCCGCTTCAGCTGCGCAGCGATGAGTCCTGGGTCTGGCCAGTGCTGCTGACGCTCTAGAGGTGGACACTCTCCCAGCAGCCGTGGGAAAAGATGGTGCACTTCAGGCAAAGCCGGTAAGGGCTGCTTGGTTACTCCAGCACTTTAAGATCACCTGTGCTGGCCAAACCACTGGGCCTTCACACTAGCCTTGCTGGCAGGAGGGTGGTAGGTGGCCCTTCAGGAGTGACAAGTGAGAGCAGAAGGAAGACCAATAGCATCGTCATCTCATGCAGCCCTTTCCTCAGTGGATGTCTGCAGCCTGATGTCTTAAGTGTTCCCCAAGGCTTTGCTGTAAAATGAGCTGATTTTGGCCAAATCAAAAACATCCACGGATCAAGTGCTTCAGGTCAGGCTCAGAGACTTGGGCTTTTGCAGTCACCTTCGCCTGATACCTGGATTGCTTAAAAAATCAACGGCTGGAGCAGCAGCTGGGCTCACAATGGGCTTGGGGTTTGTTCTCAGCTTCCACAGCAGCACAGTGAGACCCTGTGGTTCGGGACACAGCTCGCTTGTCTTTGGCTCCTTGTAGAGAGGAGGTACCTGGCGCTTGTCTGAGACTTCCCACCGGTCATGGAAGGGCAGCGTGTCCCCACAGGGCCAGCGCCCTTGCGGTGCTGGGATGCTCTGGCTGGTGCTGCTGAATGGCTGGCTGGTTTAAGTTTCCTTTTCACAGAGCGTGGTTTGAGCCTTTTGCTGTCCCTCCGACCGTGTCCTGGGAAATGGCAAACAAAAATGGTGAAAGCAATTCTCCCAGCTACTGATGGCAGCTGACAGACACCGTGCCCTGAAGTCTGCTGTCCACGCTCCACCCCAGCTCCTGGAGCGGCTGGGCAGCTGCTAGGGGATCACGGGTGGGTCTTGGACCTCTCTGTAGGTTCGGCGTGAGATGGAGGATGGTAGGGCTCGGCTTTGGCAGCTGCCTGGTGTTTTACAGGATGCGGTAACCACAAGGCCACTCATCCTGGTAGAGAAGCTTCCTGCATCTCTCCTCCCATTGCGAACATGAGGGCTCTCCCTTCTCCTGGCCCACCAGAGAGACTCCGTTTCTCCCTCAAACCAGAGGTGCCCAGAGGTTGTGCCACCTCACCAGAAATCCAGGGCAATGGGAGGCCAGTTTTCAACCTGATTCTCCTGTGGGATTTTAGCCTAATCCCCACATCAGACTTCGCACTAACTCAGCCTTGTGGGAGGACAAAGACCAGAGGAACCGGCAAGCCTGCACTGGGAGCCCTGCAGCACCAGAGGGAGGCAGAGACGGGAGGGTCCCTGTCCTGACGCTGCCCTGGTGCGGGTTTGATGTGGGCGCAGCAAAGCGCTGTCAGATTCGGCAGAACCGGCTAGTGGAGATAGCACTGAGCTGAGGCTCTGCAGAGCCCAGCTCAGGCACCGGGACACCCACAAGCTGTCTGTGGGACAACCATCAGTGATAAGATGGAGAAAGCTGGTTTAGCTGCTGAGCTTTGCTGCTTTCAGAGCTCCTGTTCTGTAGCACTTGTCAGCCATGGTTAATGGTGGAGAGAAGCAGGTGTGGGCGCAGGCAGGTGGGGAAGCATCTTGGGCATGACAAGGGGACAGTGCCCCCCAGGCACTGAGAGCGAGGGGGACCACATATGGACCCTGCCGGAGTTGAGTGCTTCCAGGTGGCTGTGCTTCCAGAGTGCTTCTGGGACACGTTGAGCCACTCTTCACCTGGACTTTTCCTTCACCAGCTGAAGACTCTGCCCAGCCCATGGAGGTTTGAACCTGCATCTCCCAGGGGCTTCTCTTGCCCCAGCCTCCGCATGGAGCTTCCTCTGTCTCACCATCAAAGCTATCCCACTTTGTGCTTGGTGTTTACGGGTGCCGTAAAGGGAGCTTGTGTCTGAGGAGTGAGAATTTGAGGACTGTGCGACCTCCACTGTTGGGGCTGGGTGCTGGCGGGATTCAGGTGTTCAGCAGCCCAAGACCAAGGCTGCTCTTAGTTCTCCCGAAGGAGAACTGGTGGCTTATGTCAGCTCTTCTCTGCTTGCAGCCCTGTTTCCTCCATCCCACCCATGCCAGGTGTGGTGCTTCACAGTAACAGGGGAGACCAGGTGGGCTGGGGGGTGAGGGGGGGAGAGATTTTTACGCTGAGGGTGGTGGAGCAGTGTCTGAGGTTGCCCAGAGAGGCGGTGGATGCCCCATCCCTGGAAACATTCCAGGCCAGGTTGGCCGGGGCTCTGAGCAACCTGATCTGGTTGGAGATGTCCCTGCTCCTGGCAGGGGGGTTGGACTGGGTGGGCTTTAACGGTCCCTTCAACCCAAACCGCTCCTGATCCCACGTGGAGGGCAGGGGGAGGGAGGGGGAGCAGGGCCCTCTCTTTTGAGGGCAGCGAGCTGTTGGATCGTTCCAGCCGCACCGTACAGCGTCCCTGGAGCGGCCCGGCCCTGGTGCCCGCTGGGGAAGACGAAAGCGCTGCGATCGCAAACGGTACCCGAACACCGGGCTGCGGTGTCCCTGCGGCGTGCGCTGCCTCCCCGCTCCCAGGGCAGCATCACCGCTCGGAAGAGCGCGGGATAGGCAGAGCCCGCAACCCCAGGGGCTGCGGAGGGGTGACGGAGCAGGGTCTCTGCCGCCTGCAGGCAGAGAGCCCCGAAGAGGACAAGGAGACGAAGGGGCCGCAGCCTCCCGCCCAGCCCCCGCTGAATCAGCGCTCTGCCCGCAGCGCCGCGCGCGGGGCGGGAAAGGGCCGGAAGCGGCCGGCTCGCGCCCGGCCCCCCGCACCCCACCCCTGCCGCAGCGGCGCGCGCCGCAGTGACCCCGCGCGGGGCCGGGCGGGACGGGGGCGCCCGCTGGCGTCAGCCGCTGCCGCGGGCGCTGGCGGAGTCCCGCACAGCGCGGGAGAACCGCACGCACTGGCACAGACGCGTCCCCGCGCCGCCGAAAAGCCGCGTGCTCCCGGTGGGAACGGCAGAACCGAGGGGTTTTTTCCCGCATCTCAAAAGCAGCAGGGTCGGGAAGGAGAAGGAAGCGGTTTCTGACGTGTGTGTTCTCATGGCATGTCTTACTCCGTGGTGGTTTGTTTTTTTTAATCATGAAAACTCCTCAATGAAATACAGTGCTCTCAAAAAACCCAATACACAAACACTATGCTGACATTTCGGTAAAAAAATAAATCTGTATTTCCTTCAAAACTTTGGAGTTATTTTTTTTAGCTGCTTTCTATTTTAATTCTTTCCGCATTTTTTTTTTCTCTTGCTTCTAGAAACCTGCAATGTTGAAACCCCATGTGAGATTAAAAAATAAACCCAAACTGAAAACTACATTTTCCGCCACATTTTTTCCCTGCTGTGGTATTTTTAGCACAGCTCTCCGCTTCCACAGGTTCCCAGCACGCAGCCCACGGGCTCTGTCGGAGAGGCGCTGACACACAAGCTGCCGTACAGAGACAGGGCCCACTCTGCTTTGCACCGTGCCCGGTGCTGGCCCGTCCCGTGCTGCTCGCAGGGCAGCCGGGTTTGCGTAGCGACAGCGGCTCCCGCGGCTCTTCGGGAGGAAGAAGTCAGGAGAGAAAGGCCCTGGGCCTCGGGCGGCACAGGGCGCTCCTCGGAGCCTGGCTGTGCCCGCAGCCCTGGCCCTGATTTGGCAGACGTCTTGGCCACAGCAGCTGCTTCTTCCACCCTGAAACTCGGCAGGAAACAACCATCTGCTTGTCTGTGGCCTCCCGGCAGAAAATGATGGATTGTCCCAGGAAAATCACCTGAACCAGAGGAGTTTATCCACCCACACTGACAAATACTGTAATATTTCACATTAAGAACTTCTGCCTGCAAAGATTTTTGCTCTTCTGTGTCAGTCTGGCTTTGGCTTTAACCTAGCATAAAACTAAAATGAAAAAATTAATTGTTTGGCCCCTGTGCGATTCTGTCTAACAGAGGAACGCGCAGTTCTCTGGCAGCCCCGAAGGGCAGCCGGTGGGCGAGGGGCGCAACCCCGGGGGACTCGGGCTGCCGCCCGCAGCGCTCCTCCCGCGGCTGCCCAGGGGGCTCCGTCCGGGCGCGTTGCTCGGCTTTGCGCAGCGGCCTCTCCGCGGGCGCGCAGCACCGAGCGCCTGTGGGGCGCTTCCCGAGAGCTGCGCGGGGCCCGGCCTGAGGAGACGCGGCTGCGGGAGGGCTGCGGGGTCCCCCGCTCGGGGGCGGCAGGAGGCGGGGCGGGCCCCACCGCGATAACGGGCGCCTCCGGTCCCGGCCGCTC
>WHYT01014158.1:86760-131404 GCA_009806455.1 Tetrax tetrax
GGCGGGCACGACTCCCGGCGCACAAAAGGCCGGGCCGGGCGGCGGCTTCCGCGCTGCGGGCCCGGGGCGCCGAGCGGGGGCCGCTTCCGCCTCGCCGCGGCCTGGCGCGCTGAGGCCGGGGGGGCCTGGGCCGGCGCCCGCCCTCTCCCGCTCCCTCCCTCCCTGTCGCCGCGCCCGGCGGCCCGCGGAGCTGCGCGGCCGGCGCGGGCAGGTGAGTATGTGCGGGCCGAGCGCAGGCGCCGCGGGCCCGGCGGGCGAGTGACCTTGCGGCGGCGGCGGGGCCGGAGCCCGATCCCGCTGCCGCGGCGGGGCCCGCCCGGCCCGGCCCGGCCCGCGGGGGCTCTGCCTGCGGCGGGCGGGGCTGGGCGGGCGCGGGCGGCGGCGCGGCGCTGTGGGGCTCGCGCGGGCCGGGAGCGGCGGGGCCGCGGGCGTTGGGGTCCCGTTGTGGGCGGCTCGGCCCTCGGGCGCGGGAGGAAGCGGCGCCGGTGCCGGCGGGGCTGGTCCCGGGGGGCTCTTCGCCCGGCCCCGGGGGACGAGGCGAGGAGGAAGCCCGCGTGGGGCAGGTCGCTGCCCCGCCAGCTGTTCGCTGCGGCTGGGTTCTGTAGGCGGTGCCGTCGGCTGGAGGCTTCTGGCCTTTTCGTGTCAGGTGAAGTTCCGAGCGCATCTCCACCCCGCGGCGTTCTGTCCCTTCAGAATCTCTTCCAGGAACAGAAATAACAGTTGATCCTTGCGCTAACCCGAAGGCTTCTTGTCATACCTGTTTAACGCGTAGAGGTGGGAAGCACCGTATTTTTCCTGACAGGCCTGGGTTCAGAGGTGGCTTTTTGCCACCGAGATGGATGATTGTACCAGTTGGCTTGGCACAGATGTGCACGCTGTAGCCATAGGAGGGCTCGGTTAATCGAAGCGTGTTCTCAGTACAGCTTTGGGAAGCAGTTGTATCTGCTTTACTTGTTGAAAATCTTCCTAATTCCAGAGATGTTTCTGGGATACCAGGCTATTGTTTCTAGCCTAAACACTTGAAAATAGATTAGGAGGGATATTTGAATGTCAGTGAGTCCAAGCTGGATAAAACAGATGTCCTCTTTCTATGTACAGAACTTGGTATTGTATGCAGTAGAACAATAAACCCAAATGTTACAATGCTAATGACTTGAAGTAACCTTCTGTAGGTATCTGTACAGAAGCTTGTAACTGAGCATCTCTGTAACAGCAATTCTTTTGACCTGGGTTCATTTAATTTTCTATAATGAGCAAGGATCCTTCCACAGGGCCAGTTTCAAGAAAAACCCAAACTGTGAAGACTTCCAATGAGATCATTCATAGTATAATTCTCTCATTAACCTTTGTGTGACTTTTTAAGTAGTTCTGGAATTGAAGGTGGCTTAGATGAATACTCATTATTTGACCAAAGTCAGCTTGTGGAAGAGTTCAGTTTGTGTTCTTGCTGATAACTTTGTTGATGTCTCCTGAACGGAAGTAAAATTTTACTTGAGTAGTCTGAGAGTAAAAGCTGCTTGCCTCTAATCCAGAGTAATTAATTAAGGTCAAGTTGACAATGAGGCTAGGATAGTAATTGCTCATAACTGTGCTGCCGTGACTGAAATGCAAGCAGCATGTAATTAATTCTTACCTTTAATTGGATAAGTTCTCTGAAACGCTTTCTTTTGCTCTTGTAGTTCCTGGATAGCCTAGGCAATGATATTGACCTAAATTCTCCCTCTTGGGGGGGAAAGGAGGGTGCAATCCCTGATTTAATTGTAGGGAATGAGAAATTCTCTGTAACTGCATGTTTTATTTATAACAGCACCTCCGGAAGCTAGGTATTGTCTGTAGCTGGAATTTGTCGGGCCTTGACAGGAGCAGGAGAGCTGTCCTGCGGCTTGTCTCCTCGTTTCTGCCCGCATGGCACTGTCCTGCGCTGACGTGAGTGGAGCTAAAGAACGTACATGGGCTGAGGCGAAGGATTTGGTGTTCAGCCCTGCAGGTGGTTGTCAGCAGTACTTAAACTGCGTTCCTGATGGTCTCCCGATTGCGTGGGTGCAGTGTTGTTGGTTGGTTTGTTGTTTTTTTTTTTTTTTTTTAATTAAAGAAAGTTGCTGTATTTTGCATTAAATTGAGAGGTCTTGTGAAGTGCTTGTTCATTCAACAGTTGAACAAGTCAACTTTTTTTTTTTCTTCAGTTTATTCCTTATCATCTTCATACTTCTGTTCCTTGCTTGCCTACAGGTTTATTTTGACCTCTTGTGCTTCCTGTAGGAAGACTTTTTCCAGGTAAGAAGTAGTCACTTGGAGCTCTTGGTTTGTCCTTGCTGTCCAAATGCCAATAACTGCATGGTCTGTATGTTTCAAAACTTTTGGAACCAGTGTTGTTTCAGGTTTTTTTTTGTGAATGCAAGCACCAGACTAAAGTGATCGTGTGTATGCTGGTGTATAATGTATCCATGCTGACTGACTGCAGATGTGTGTGGCAGAAAATAATGCATGTTGAAATATAATTATCTCTTTTGAGGTTTGTTAGTCTGTTGATATGCCTTTGTGTGGTTTTACTGTGCTTGAGAACTTTCAGCCAGCCTTGTTTCAGTATAGCCAGCTGCAGTCTACTTTATTTTTAAGAACTCAATTTCAGGTATTTATGAGATTGTTTAAAAAGAGCTACACCTTCTCTATTTGTGTCTTTAGGTAGCTTGTCTTGAAAGAAACAGGGGAAGCACTACTGCTTAGTGTGAGGTGGGGTTGGTTTGGTTTTTTTAGTATGAAGTTAGCACCAAAAGCTTTCCTGATCTTGTTACTGATGTTAAAATACTAGTTTCTAAAAGGGATTCCTTTTCTGCTACGCGTACGCAACACTTCTTTCCCAAGGAAATGGAGAACATCCTCTTGTTCCACAGAGTGCTTCAGTCAGGAAACTGTCTTGAGCACCTGTAGTGCTCCGGGTGTAGAACTGAGCATCTTTAGCCTGGCCTGTGCATCAGTGGCACAGACAGTGCAGTGGGTGGGGTTTGAGTTAGTCTGAAAGCTTAAAAGCATCTGTTATCCTAGCAGACGTTGCAGCTACACCAGACTTCAATTTCTTCTTCACTCTAATGCAAGTTGCTAATGGCATTTTTGTTACGTGATCCCCTGTATTTATATCAGTCGTTTGCCTAGATTGCAATTCTGTCTTCTCAGTATTGCTGTCATCAGTCTTGCAAAAAGATGCACTGGTTTTTTGTTTTGGTTTTTTTTTGTGTTTTTTTTTTTCTCTCGCATTGTTGCTTTGTTTTTCCTGCTGTCCTTTCATCTGTGAGCTGGGGGACAAGTAACCTTGAAATGCACCCCTTTCTTTCCTTCTTGTAAGGAAACGGGAGAGTTACATCCTTCTTACAGTGTGGCACAGATTTGTCTGCTTAGAATCGCAGAATGGTTTGGGTTGGAAGGGACCTTCAAAGGTCATCTGGTCCAGCCCCCTGCAAGGAGCAGGGACATCTGACTAGATCAGCATTGTCTTAAGCGAAGACATAATTTTTCATCAAAGCTCATGGCAGTGTAACTTGCAAGATTTCATTCTGTTTGACTGTCATGAAAATATCCTCTTTGTCACCAAGTGAGGTGGATTTGGTCGTGCCCAATCAGGAAGCAGTTGAATAATGAAAGTGAGAATGCCACGTTGTAAGTGTCAGAACACTGACTGGTTGGAAACTGCTCTGCGGGATTTTCAGTGGCCAATATTGCTGGTGCTATAAATTATCTGTGAAAAAATGTTCCTAAAATTTTTTTTTATGGATATTTTTGCAGGTAGACTTCTTCTAAGAGTCAGAAGTCCAAGTCCAGTTACTGCTGCAGGTACTGTTACCGGGCAATTTTTATGCTTTCCTATTGGCTCCTTCCATTTTCAGTCATAATTTTTTCCTCTGATAGCTGAAATACATGTTGATGCTCACTAATAAGAAAAATCTTAGGTTCAACGGTCTGCTGTAAATACAGAGTGTGCTGCTGGAACATCCAGAGCGACCTCAAAGCTAGGGGCAGGACATCAGTCAAAACCGAAGAATTAATTGGTCAAGTTAACTAACCAGCACGTAACCTTAAGTATTACATTTCTAGCTCAAATGTGGGCTTCTGTAGAACACTAAGGTATCGCTTTCAGAAGGGATGCAGATGGTAATACTTCAGAGCCACTTAATACTGAAGTGTTTGTACTGACTTTAAAACATTGACATCGAGTCAAAATGGTATTAGACTGTGATCCAGGTGTTGTGGTCAAGCAGACGATACGCTTGGCTACAGGCAGTGGAAGTCGTGTTCTTGGACCTTGCCCACTTCTTAAAGGTGTGTTCTTTTAAGAAGAAACTTGTTGTTTTTGCAAAATTGTGAAAATGTAATATGAGGTTTTGAGCCCAAATATGTGGTTCCTTTCCTCATCTGTCATGCAAGGTCACTCTCCAACAGTTAGCGTGTTGTCCAGAGTTGTTCAGTAGGTTCAGACTTAGGCTGCTGCAACACCACCCTGAACCACGTATTTACATAGAGTTCCACCGTAAGTGTGTTGAAAGCGTTCTGTGGGTGTTTTGTTGTTTTTGCTTCTGAGGGAATATAGAATAACAATGAGAATCGGTCCGTTTCCTTTTCCTGATCTTGTTTCTGTTTGACAAAGGCACTGGGAGCCCGTAAGTACCTGTTGGGCAAGGCAAAAGCGTCTTTTTGAGGACAGTTACGCTCAGTGCATTCAGCATCATGAAATGGTTTTATACAGCTTCAGTTCAGGTGGAAAAACAGGAGAAATGCCATTGGAGTACTAAATCTGTGGACTAAATTAGGCTTCTTGGAAGAACTCAAGTGGTTGGAACTCCTCCTGCAGTCTGGAGAAGCCTCGTGTGAATTGAATTTATCAATGAAGAAACTGTTCTGGAGAAACTCCTTTAGTTTTTCTTGTATGACCAAAATGCAGGTCCCTCTGCTGTGTGATGAATGTTGTTTGTCCAGCTGAGAATATCTTGGTTGACAGGAGAGGACTGCTTTTGGTCATCTTGACTCGTGTTTGTTCATACGGCTAGACGTGCATGGGTTGACGTAGTGAACTCTCATGACTTGGAGATTGTACTTCCATAAGAAACAACACAGCTTGCTCGAGTTGTCTGCAGGCCTTCTAGTTGTTAAACGTTTTAATTCTTCATTTTCTTGAGAGAATTCTTGCTGTCCGATATATTAATTTGCACCTTAAAATACCCTTCGCACTAATTTTCTTCTTTCTTAGCTAGGAAGATCTAAAATCATAGAGATGTTTAGAGTCTGAGGTTGGTAGAAGCTTTTCCAGTGAAAGAAGTGTTTCATGTAATTTTTTTTTCCCCTGCTTTGTTAGGCTGCTTTTTCCAGTTGGAATTATTTCTAAATGCAAAAAGGGTTGTTTTTTTTTTTCTGTCTCTTTGAATAGTTTAAAAGATATTTTTAAATATTCAGAAAGTATCAGTCTTACCATAATGTATCTTGAAACACTATGCTTGTTAAATAAGAGTATATCTAATTTGAGTTTGTCGAAGGCTTGTATCTGACTGAGGGTTTTGGTTGGTTTTTTTAAAACAACCTGTACTGAAGGATGGCTTGTTTGTTAACCACCGTGGTATTGCAGCAGAAATCCACCAGTATGAGTAGGAATTGTATGTTACATCAGAAGTGATGCCTTCAGTTGTGAATCCTAGTCGGCTGTGATTGTTTTGCAAAGGAATTTTGATGTACTTCCAGATCCAGAACACTCAAGCATTTTGACCCTTTGGCTCAGATTTGGTGGGTTTGGTTTTGTTTATGGACTGCTTCTCATACTTGGTATTTCAGAATTGAAGCTTTCTCTTTTAGCTACTGTCCTCAGAGTTAAAGACTGTCCTCAGAGTTAAAGACCTATGAGTGTAGGTGAGGCAGTCGTATTTATGGGAGTTTCTTGGTAGGAGCTCTCATTAAACTCCTGGGAGGAGAGGAGAGTGTTAGATTTGGGGCATGTTGGTTGCATGTAAGTATCTTTGAATGTTTTGGACACATTTGCTTAAAAATCTTATCTGCCAAGTGGTGGTTAGATAGAAGAGTGGAGAGAGCAGTTTGGAATTTGCGCAACGTAGAATAGCAAAGGAAAAAAGGGAAAGAAGGAGAGGGGTGGGGAAGAAGCAAGGAAATGAGATAAAGGGGAACAGGGCCACTGAACAGTTTTTGTATTTAGCAATCCATTGGAAGAGATGTGAACGCCTTGTGGTCCTCTGTGCTGGATCCTTAGCCTGACATTTCACCGACAAGCGTACATTCTCAGTGTACAAGATAAAACTGACTGTGGGCTGTAATTTTATTTAAGTGCAATGTGGTCCATATGGTGGGTTTAGCATGTCAACAATCTGTTCTTTAAATGTCTGCAGATGGTACCTTGGATTTTGAGTTACTTGCATATACAAGGTTTTGTAGTTACCCTGCCCACTTGCGTAGTTAATGGGCTTATTCTGAAATATCTGGTGCACCAAAGTAGGAGTAATGATAAAGTTACTGGTGGCTTCTGTTTGGCAAAGGATAAATAAATGATGGGGAAATTTTATGTGAATGTGCAGATGGAATGTCTGTAGGGATCTTTTGAGTTTCTCTCTAATTTGGATCACAGCAGTCTGCAGCCCCTCTGTATTGAAATATTTCCAGATTAAATTGATGTTCTAGAAGTGTTATTGTATGATTGGGATATTGTTTACTGTAGAGAAAATGCTTTTTTGAACCCTAAACTACTTTTGGTCTCTGAATTCACATGACTTATGTTTTTCCTTCCCTATAGTTGTACAACAGTATTTGGAATGTTTGCAGCTTTATAAACAAGGAGTTTCTTCTTGGTGAGTATAAACATGGATACTTGGTTTTGTTAATTGTAGCTTTTCTTTAAGCTTTTGAAGGTTTGCTTCAAAATTCAGGTTTTTCTTAATTCTTGCTGAGATACTGTGGATAATGTTTCTTTAAATCCTTATATTCTTAAAACAAAGGCTGCAGATTTTCAGTTGGAGGAAAAAATGGCAGCTTCATTAAAGTGGATTTTCTTGAATGTTATTTTATCTAGGAAAAATCTGCTTTATTTCATGTGACTTAGACCCTTTTCCCAAATCTTCTTGCTAGTTTGGTGTTTAAGAGTGTGTGTGTTTTACCTTTGGTGTGTTTAAAAAAAAAAAAAAAAAGAGGAAACCAGAAGAGCTAAATGAGACATGATCAAATGATTGAAAAGAATTCTTTTTCAGTAATGAGTATTTATTTCTTTAATTGCACTTGGTAATTCAAATAGGTTTTGTTACAGAAAAATATTTATTATGTTCTATTGAACTGCCCCATGTTCATAATTTCTGCTTCCACGTTGATCTGTCCCAGTCTCGCCACCAATTTGAATTGAGAGCACAGTTACATGGGATGTTCTTGAGAGGATGAAAATGACGTTCTTGATGTCCTGTAATCTTGGGGACAGCGTGAGGATCTTGATCTGGGGAGGATAACTTATGTTTGCTGACACCTAACTTTGTCAACAAGTGCTTTGAGTATGTCTTGATTTCTGCCTGAAGAGGAGAGCAAATGTAGATTTTTACTGGTGTCAGTTTTGTTAGTCAGCTTCCATAAACTAGAGGAAAAAGAGGAGTGTGCAATAAAATACTAAGTCTTACGCTTCGAAGGAATGTTTCAGAGCTGAGGAATTAGCTGAACAGTATTCTTGTTACAGAAACTCTAAGTATCAGTTCAGGATCCAATTCTAGTGTTGTGTTGCTTGGTCAAAGAGTTTGCCTGTGTAGTTGTAGATTAAATCTGGGAAACTTTTAAAGCAGGAAGCAAGAGCTGGTGAAGATCTAGTTGAGGATCCTACATGGTGCAAATAAGAACTTTGAAATGTGTCTCTTGGATAGAAAAAGGGAGGTGATACAGTATTTCTTGGAATTTGTTGTGATGTCTCATGCTTTTGATGTCCAGTTTGAATCCTCCCGGTTTTTGCTCCTTTTGCATTTAAAAAAAAAACAAACTTGACTCAAGATCTAAGGCATTGTGTTTTGAAATAGCAGCTTCTGAAACTTATGTTTGTGTCCTAAAACTGACTTATCTTGCTATGAAATGGTATATGTAAACAGAACATGAGGCAGGAGCGTAGGGATCCTTAGGTGAATAGCTGGTACAGCTTGGAGGAATAGCTAGTACAGAAACTATTTCTGAGTTAATACTTTGAACAGGTGTGGGGTTTTATTTCTGTTTTTGTATGTAGGGTAAAATACAGTGAAGCATACGTCACAGTAGCGATGCTACTGTAGGCAAAACCTGGTAGACAGAGGGGTTTTTTTTTGTCTGTAGGCGGTAAAAGTCTGTTGTAATCAGTTTCCCAAGTCAGAGCCAAAACAATTTTTTAGAAGAAGTATTTAAATATTTGTGAGACTTGTGTTAGTTCATTAGATGCCATGAGGATTGTATAATATGAATGGGGTCTGTAAATCCTGTTTTGCAGTCTGACATAGCCATTACCTTTTCTCATCTGCAGGTGTGTGGTTTCAGCACAGCATGGCTGTAGTTATCCACTTGCAAGGTCTTCTGATTTTGGTGGGGACCATGGACTTCCCTGGATTGACCATTCCTGATGGGGGCGTGCATATTGTAGGGGGTGAGCTGGGTGAGGCTTTCATCGTTTTACCACTGATGAGGATGCGAGGCTTGGTGTCATATATGCAGATGGTATAAGTAACAGGTCAAAACTAACTATGGAAGAGCAATAAAAACCTTGTGTGCAAAACGGGATTCGACTTAGCCCTTGGCAGTTTCACAATGGGCACGTAGATATGCTGGCAGTTCTGGAACACTGTCTGGTCCTGGAGTGAATGACAGAGGCAGCTTAGGCTTTGTGGAATCAACTGTAAACCTGTTCTGGTGTGGAAACTGCTTATCTTGTAATATACACGAGGGAACCATGTCATGCTTGTGTCTTGTCACTTGTATAGGAAGGGCAATTCAAATCTTGGGGCTGCATTCAGTATTCCACTTCAGTTACACCTGCCCTGCATCTCCAGTGGGCACAGGACAATCTCTTACTAGTTGCCTTTACTCCTGACTTTACCAGTGATTTTTATGAACCCGCTACCTGCCCTACCATGTAGTCCCGCTGCATCACCAGGGATGTGGAAGGCCTCATAGGAATTGCACAGCAAGTTTACAATCCAGAATAAAACTAAATACTACTTTGCATTGAAAATCCAAGTTTATGCAAACTGTTGAAGTTTACTGTGCTCCTTTATCAAGCCAGAGAAATAGGATTTTTCATGGAGTTCCTCTTTTTTTTCCTCTATTGTGCTCTGATAGGGAGTGGGGAGGGAAATCTGTGAGTTTGGCACAGATAGACTAAAGAATGAAGAGATAAGAGACTGAACTGTGGGAGTGAATTGCCTTTCTTCTGATCTGCCTGTGAAGTACTGAATTGAGACGTACAGAATTGAGACAGGACTAAGTTTGGAAGTGGGACTGATTTAAGGGCAGGGGTTTTGGTGTGATAGTAGGGAGTGGTTTAATGATACTTACTAGTGATTTGGAAAACAAGTGTTTGCGAAGATGGGTAAGGTTTTGAAAAAAGACTGCAGGGCTTCTGCAGTTTCCAGAGAGAAAACAATAGAAGCTGTTATTACTGAAAGAGAGAGTTTGCCATAACTGCTTGCTTTTGCTCTATATGATAATATCAAATATTTCTCCAGTTTCCAAAGGAACCCTCTTCTGTTGGCACTTAGTGATGTGCCAGGTTTGTGGCTCAGCAATGACAGAGCTTAAAACTGAGGAAAGTAAGAACAGCTACAGGTGCAGGTGTAAAGACCTGCACTGTTGACAGAGCAGAAAGCTCATTTAAAAAGACAATTCATGATCCTTGAAGGGATCGGTATTAATGTAAACATATTCTCCTCTGCATTGCCCAGATAGAAATGTGCCTTCCTGATTGGTGCCTCTGAGTATCTGAATAGTCTTTAAAAGTGAAATTATCTCATGGTGACTTTCATGGGGAAGAAAAGACTCTCAGCAACAGAAATGTGTATTTTTAGTCATGTGGATTTAGAGATGTATGCTGCTGGAAGTAGTGACTTGTCTAAATCCTGGAGTATCTGTTCCCGAAACAGATGTAATCTTCCTGGTGGAGTAAGTTATGGAGAAAGCTGTTCAGCTGTGGTGGGGGTAGGCCTAGTAGCTACACCTTGTTTTAATCACAGTCTTGAGTACTTGAGAAAAATGAATGCTTGGAGTTACTGAAGTGAAAAGGCTGCTTGTGTTTCTGTTACTGAGTTAGTAAAAATTCATTTTCTACTGAAGAAAATTTTAGAAGAGGTGTTCTGGTGAAGTTTTCTTATTTCCAAGTTCTTATTTCCCTTACTGTGTGTGATTAGTCTAGAACGTTTGTTAACAATCTGTTTTGATGGAGTTCAATGTTTTCAAGTAGTCCTTGGAGGAAAAGATGACAGAGGATGAAACAAACTTTTGAAGCAGAGGCAAGCCCCCGCGTTCAGCGTGTGCTTTCTGAGAAATGAAGTTCTCCATATGACCAGGGTCATGCTAGTGAAACGTGGATGGGCTTTAGTGTTGCCTGCTGGCCTTGTTTGTGAAGAGTTATGTGATGGCCCCCAATGAAGGTCACATCATATGGATGCTCTATGGCTGTATGTTTATGGGTAAAATTGTTGAGATCCTCTGAGTAATTTGTCTCATGTAATGTTGTACCAAGTACATATCTGCTTGAGGAAGCTGTTCCTGAAATTAGCTGCAGATGAAGACAGCCTGCTTTGCAAGGCATGCTGAGTACAGCGACTGCTGGATCAGGTTAAGTGGAGTCGCGGGATGTGAGAGGACCCAGAGCAGCCCCCGTCTCATAACTTGGGAGGGGGAGAGCAAGGAGGACTTTGGGAGATGGGGCAGTGATACGAGATTTTTGCTCATAGAATTTCTCCTCTTTCAACTTTCTGATCAGCTGCCTTTTAACAAGCTTGGCTGAGTTAGCGAGGTGCAGTACACATGTGCTCTGACCAATGTTGGTGTTCAGCTGGCTCTAGCTGTAAATTGGACAGAGTTCAGATTTTTTCTCGGAATCTGCAGCCTCTGTAGATATTGTTAAATGACTTATGCTCTTTTTTCAAGTTTCCCTTTAGTTGTGATACTTGTAGGTTTTTTAATATTTGACTATAGTAAGGCCTTCCTCACCAAAACTAGTGTTTTGTTTATAGAAACCCTATTGTATGAGATCTTGTTACTGAAGTCAGGAGGTGTGTATGATCCTCTTCAGCCTCGTGTAGGTGAGTTGAAATTACTCAGTTCTTCAGATGTGTAGGCTGTTACTGAAGGAGGCCACTGCAGAGAACTTCAGTAATGTACTTCTAGTACTTTTAGGAGTAGATTGTTTTTGTGTGTCCCTACTTGGTGAAAAGGAAAAGTAAGTTTACCAGGACAAGTGTCATCTTGCAGCTGTAACTTCTCCTACAAGTGTTAAGTGAAATATGTGTCTGTTCCGCATTTGGAGACATGAAATTCTATTGGTAGTGTAAGAAGGTGGTATTTTAATGATGTAAATCTGCAGAGAAAATAGTGGGTGTTTGAGATGTGGATGGATAAACTGTTTAAAAACCAAAATATAGCTTTGCATTTGCTGCTTGGATTTCTGGAATTATTATTATTATTTTTTTAATTCTTAACTGTTTGTTTTTCATCAGAATGCAAAACCCCAACCATCCTAACTTTTCCTTAGTTTCTTTCCCCCACTCCTTTCTCAATTAAAAGTTGTGGAGGTGGTAGGTAGATCCCCCCCACTGCCCCAACATCTAGCCATATTAGAAGTCAGTCATTCCAGGGCTGATTCAGATCCATGCTGGGCACACTCACAGTTTATCAGATACTCTAGAAAAGTAAATTGCAATGTTTCTCAGTTCCTAAGTTGCTAAAATATTTTTTTCTTTTGGTGTGAGTCATTGTGTTGTGAATTTAGCGTACAGACAATAGCTTCCCTCCCCTGCCCCCCCTACTGTTGCAGGCTGCTTTAGCAGTAGTGAAGATAAGCCTAAAAGCAGTGCTTTAGAGGAAGACAAGAATTTGCAGTGTGGTTATGATGCTCGAAGTGGTGGGCATGCCTCCAGGGCCAGCCCTTGGCAAATGGCCTCATTTAAAGTGTGTCAATGGACTAGCCTTTTCCCTGCAGTAGAAACTTTATGACTTCCCTAAAGATCTTTGGTTTCTGAACTAAACTTGAGCTTAGAGTAGTTCTTCATAAAATAATGTTAATCCTTTTATATACACAGCTCAGTTGATGTTGTTGCTGTTTGTACATTGTGTGAATCAAAATGCTGCTGCTTATTTGTGTTGCCAGTATGTGTTTGCTTATTCTTGTAGTGTAAGACTAGACATTTTTTTTTAATTTAACTTGCTTCCATTTTATACATCTTTAATTGAATCTTCAAGGTATAGCCCTACTGTAAGGAGGACAATATTGAATAAAGCTTACTTATATTTTTGGATCTTGTGAGCTTGAAGACTACAGGAATGGATCGTTTGTGTCTTACAATTGTGGGAAATGACTGACAGAAATTTGGGAAAAATAGCTCCTGATCAGGCTTTCTACTAAACGTACCTTGAGAGAAACTACTTTGGCAAGATTTCTTAAACCTTTGTTTAAGGTTTATCTGTTGGAAGCATGTCTTAATGAAGACTATTTTTATTTTCTGGTCAAAATGGTGGAGAAGTGGGAGGAAAGTAATACAAATATACAGGCAGTATAGACAGTCTTCTAAAATTGGTTAAAGAAACTGTATTTCTAACGTCTTTGAACTCTATTGCATTTGTAGCAAGGAGGTGACATAGTGTTCTTGAATGCTTTACTAACATGGTAGCTCTTGAAAGATTGTTACTGTGTTTGGTTTTGCCCACTTCCTGTTTACAGGATTCCTTGCTTTCATCAAAACTGGGAGCGGGGAGAGAATATCATGAAACTTCTATCTCAGTTGTGAATAAACATTGGATTGCAGAGTTCCCAGTTGACCTGGAACTTGGACTGATGGACAGAGGTTGAGCTTCAGTCTTTCATGGTCCAGTAGCTACCATTTTGAGTACATTTTTTGAATGATCCTGCACACTGTCACTTGGGAATCCTTGTTTAAGATATAAGTGCCCCCATTACTTTCTGCAAACCAAAAATACAGAGGTCCCTTAACATGTAGCTTTTGGGGATTATGGTGCATAAGCTTATTTTGTGTATGTCTTGATTAGTGATTGATATTTAATTGCATTTTTCAGGGGAATAAAATCAGCAGTGTTGATATTACAAAATGACAAAACATCCTCCGAATAGAAGAGGGATCAACTTTGAGGTGGGAGCCCAGTTGGAAGCCCGTGACAGATTAAAAAACTGGTATTTTTTTTAAAACCATTCATATTATATTAACTCTAAGTCTTTAATATCTTAAACATTTTGTATTGGTACAATATGTAGAGCCTTGGTCATTGGTTTGTAGGAAAGTAGTTAACTTCTGAAAGTTTATATACCAGTGGTTGAAGTGGGCGATAGATGCTGCTGTGTTGTGCTAGCCATTAAAAAGAAGTGTACCAGTGCAATCGCTGTCTGGGAATAGGACTACTCATAAATCTAGTGGGGCTTCAGACTCCTGCATTAATACTTGAAGTTCTGTGCTGTACACAGATTGCAGAGCAGACATTATGTAGAGAAATCCTTTGCAGTACAGAATATCCAAGGTAGTTCCTCGCTACTTCCTTTTCCGTTGCTGTTGTGAATTCATAGGCGTTAAAGTGATTGAAATTGTTATGGCCTGCACTCATTTGAGGATGGTCAGCTTTAGAGTTAAAGAACAGGGCGGGGAAACAAATAAGTCTACTTTGGAGCCTGTCTTGCCAACTTGAGTTGTGAGAAAGAACAGTTTTCTTGACTAGTCACTATAGCAGGAAGGGGGAAAAGGGTCTAAGAGTTTCTTGGGTTAACTTTGAGCCTTCTAACTTTGTTCACTTTAGGAAGTCAGCTCAAAAATTAGCATTTAATAATGTTCAGTCAATGAGGCATACAATGAGAACTGCTGGAGTCAAACTTCTTAAATACAGGAATTAATGTGGTTTCGTTAGCTCCTTAAGATACTTTTTTTTTTTTTTTTTTTTTTTTTTTTTTTTTTTTTTCCTCCTGAAATCAGCTTTATTGACTTTTATTTAAGAGTCTGTGTGGATTAGATGTGATGGTACTTTAGGCTCTGGAACCCGCTGGCAGGTTAAGCCTGTAGAAATTGGTGTTGGAAACCATCTGGATGTCCTAGAAGGATGGAACGCTTCCTTAGACACAGGAGACTTTATTCCAGAACATCTTGGTTGCATACAGAGCATTTCTCTACTTTTGAGGTACAAGGGAATTTGAATCGTGAAAATGGGTAAACATAGCTCTCTACAGAAAGAACATGAAGTATAAACGTTAAAGCGTACTTGCATGTTATGTTGGCTTTCCTGCGTAGCCCAGAGTTGTGTAGATAGGGCTTAGAGCTGAACCTGCTTGTTTCTTTTGTATTCTTGAGCTTTGTTTATACTGTAAAAAATAGTAATGCCTACAGAAATCAGATTTCTTAGCCTGCCTGTAATGTAGGCGTATTAAAGATGCAGTTCGGTATAGATTGTATTTGAAGCTAATAACTCGTGTCCATTACTATTATCCTGACATGTTTGGACAACAGCAGTATCTCAAAGTATGGCTGTACACAGTTCTTACATGGGGAAACTTTGGGGGAGTGAATTCAACACCTAATATACTTTCCACACATCCCTTGACTTATATTTGAATTTTGGATATTCTGCATGTCCAAAACCAAACCATGTTGTTTGGTTTTTAGAAACCCTTGATCTTAGTTGACCTGTGTTACAGTGTTTTGCAGCTCTTTGATCTCCCAACTTATTAACTCTCCAGTTCTGAAACTTTTCAGTTACTTGCTAAGTTTTTGAAACGTGGGTCAGAAAGCGTGTGTTTCCTTGACTGGTGATCCACGTGTAGTTCTGTTTTTCAGAGTTTGTCAGCCAAAACTTGGAAGAGCTGAGGGCTTTCTCTGAGCAGTGTCAGTGGTGACAGACTAACACACCTCCTCAGGTGTGAATGTGTAGAGGACAGCAGACTATGTTTTTCCCTGCTGCTTTCACCTGCTGCTGCGTGAACAGGACCACTCCATGGTGTGTTTTACAATGCACTTTTATGTGGACACAAAACTTTCCATTTGCTGATACTTGCTTTTCACGGTGCTGGACCTTCAGAGGTCCAAGCTGTTCTTGTGCATACTTTTGTTGCTGTGTTGGCATTTAAACCATAGGCAGAAGTCTCTTGTTGGATCGGAGGGCTGGTCTTGATTTCTGTGCTTGGTACTAAACCAGTCCATTCGTGGGCCAGTATTGCTTCTCAAAGGGCAGTAGTGCTTTGGAAAGTGTTTCATCTTGGAGCCGTGTTTACCTGCCTTTCATGGCAAGTGCCCTGAAATGCTAGGTCAGGACTTTCAGGGTCTTTGGATGTGATGCCAGCCCTACTGCAGAGGAAAAAAAACCTTGTGCGTGGCAGTAGAGTAGTCAGCGCAGAGTCTGTGCCTTGCCAAAATGCGAAGTGAGTTTTGCATCTTCAGAGCTCTTAGTGAAGGTTGCTTTATTGTATCCGGAATCATAATGTATTGGAAATGCACTTCAGTTTCTGACACAGTTGTCTGTCACCTCCCAGACTCAGACTCCAGGGAGTACGGTGAGTAATTTTGGTGCTTGGCTTCATTCTTAGGGCTTGGCTGCTGCATCAAAGCTGTCACGAAAGGCTTGTGACAGTGTCTGTTGACCTCGGGGCACTAAACGGGGAGAGCTCTGGCCGTAAGGCAGTGCCTCTGTGCGTGCTGAAAGGTCTCTTGGTACGCAGTGCTGGAGTTCAGAGGATGGAGGAGTGGGATTTTCCAGTAGTGCAACCCTAAATGGAGAGATCCCAGAGAGGCTAACTGAAACTGTGTGCACACATTCACTGTCCTGGCTAAATTGAGTTCTTCAAACTTTTGCGTTGGATCATTTAAACTCTTCAGTGCTGGCTAGCTGTAGACATCCTCTGTTACGGAAAAGAGGATGAGTCTACACTGACGACTGCAGTAGGCAGGTGATGACACCTCTTCTTATCTTATTGTAATAACAGCTCTCCAAGTTCTTTTGTCTATTACGTGGGTAAAATCATAGAATCATAGAATGGTTAGAGTTGGAAGGGACCTTCAAAGGTCATCTAGTCCAACCCCCCTGCAAGGAGCAGGGACATCCCTGACTAGATCAGGTTGCTCAGAGCCTCATCCAGCCTGGCCTTGAATGTTTCCAGGAATGGGGCATCACCACCTCTCAGAGCAACCTGCTCCAGTGCTCTACAACTCTCATTGTAAAAAATTTTTTTCTAATATCCAGTCTAAATCTACCTCCCTCTAATTTAAACCCATTCCCCCTTGTCCTATCACAACAGGCCCTGCTGAACAGCCTGTCCCCATCTTTCCTGTAGGCCCCCTTGAGGTACTGGAAGACCGCTGTAAAGTCTCCCCAGAGCCTCCTCTTCTCCAGGCTGAACAGCCCCAGCTCTCTCAGCCTGGCCTCACAGCAGAGCTGCTCCAGCCCTCTGATCATCTTCGTGGCCTCCTCTGCACCCTCTCCAACTGGTCCATGTCCTTCTTATGTTGGGGGCTCCAGAACTGGACACAGTACTCCAGGTGGGGTCTCACCAGGGCAGAGTAGAGGGGCAGAATCCCCTCCCTCGACCTGCTGGCCACGCTCCTCTTGATGCAGCCCAGGATGCAGTTGGCCTTCTGGGCCGCAAGGGCGCATTGCCGGCTCATGTTGAGCCTCTCGTCCACCAGCACCCCCAAGTCCTTCTCCTCAGGGCTGCTCTCAATCCATTCCCTCCCCAGACTGGATTTGTGCCTGGGATTGCCCCGACCCAGGTGCAGGACCTTGCCCTTGGCCTGGTTGAACTCCATGAGGTTGGCACGGGCCCACCTCTCCAGCCTGTCCAGGTCCCTCTGGATGGCATCCCTCCCCTCCAGCGTGTCGATGGCACCACACAGCTTGGTGTCGTTGGCGAACTTGCTGAGGGTGCCCTCTATCCCACTGCCCATATCACCAACAAAGATGTTGAACAGGGCCGGGCCCAACACAGACCCCTGAGGGACGCCAATCGTGACCGGTCTCCACCTGGACATGGAGCCGTTGATCACCACTCTCTGAGTGCGGCCATCCAGCCAACTCCTTATCCACCGAGTGGTCCATCCATCGAACCCGTGCCTCTCCAGTTTAGAGAGAAGGATGTTGTGCAGGACAGTGTCAAATGCCTTGCACAAGTCCAGGTAGATGATGTCCATTGCTCGTCCCTTGTCCACTGATGCTGTTACCCCTTCATAGAAGGCCACCGAATTGGTCAGCACGATCTGCCCTTGGTGAAGTCATGCTGGCTGTCACCAACCACCTCCTTGCTCTCCATGTGCCTCAGCATGGTTTCCAGGAGAATCTGCTCCATGACCTTGCCAGGCACGGAGGTGAGGCTGACCGGCCTGTAGTTGCCCGCGTCTTCCTTACTCCCCTTTTTAAAAATGGGGGTTATGTTCCCTCTCTTCCAGTCATCGGGGACCTCACCAGACTGCCATGATTTCTCAAATATGATATCCAGTGGCTTGGCAACTTCATCCGCCAGTTCCCTCAGGACGCGCGGATGGATCTCATCAGATCCCATGGACTTCTGCACCTTCAAGTTCCTTAGATGATCCCATACCTGCTCTTCGAGCACAGCGGGCGGTTCTTCATCCTTGCAGTCCCTGCCTGTGCCTTACACAGTTTGGCTGGGGAGACGAGCCCTTATCAGTGAAGACTGAGGCAAAAAAGAGTATGAAGATTTTGGATTCTGGTTGAGGCTCTTGAGTATTGAAACCAAGATTAGTATTGTTAGAGTATTGCGCTACCTTGTTAAGGTTTAGATTGTCAGTCCCATGAGTTCAGTTTCTCGTGCTGTCAGGACTTTTGTTTCAGTACCAACAAGATGAAACTCCATAGCTGTTGTCCTTCATAGTACTGATTCTCCTAGATGCTTCGTTTGCTCTCAACATTACTTTGGCTGCAGTAAGCTTGTCCCTTCCTGGCTCCGAGTCAGAGGGGGTTTACAGCAATTCCATTTTGGTATATGGGAAAGGAGAAGGGAGACAAACTAGTCCTGGACTGAGAGATAGGAACCCCTTCAATTAGCATTCTGATTCTTAATTTCCAGATATTGACCTCTTCCTAGAATTGGATGGTTTTACACTTGCATCTGCAAGAAACCCATTTTCATATTGTTTGCTGTGGTCTGGCAGCAGTAGTCTGAAGTCGTTTCTGAGAGTTACGTTGTTTGAGCTTTTGATTCTCACTTAGGTTCTTATCAAAACTAATGCCAGCAGTTTGGGCATCTTGGAGGTTTTCCCTTACTGTTTAGCCAGTGCTTAAGGCCCTGACAGGTACAGGATCATCGTTCCTTTTGAGTTGAGCTGGAAAACTACTTGTTTTGTCCTCCCAATGTATTGCAAGAACTTGTGTCCAGTTTCAGCTGTTTTTTCACAGTGTGTTAGGTAAGTATTCAAATCAGTACCAGTTGGAGATTTCTTACCCAAGATCAGTTAACTGTCTTGAAAACCCATGGAGTCAGCTAAATGCTTCCTTTGTGGTTTGAGGGAGGAGGTGGTGGACCATCCCTGGACACATGGTGGTTGTCCCTTTTTTCAGGCCTTAGCCAGGCTTCAGCTGTTGGTCTTTTACTTTGCTTATCCTCCCGTAGTATGTTTTCTCAATAAACAAGTCTGAATTTCTTTTAAGTTACCTCCATCTCGTGGCATGTTCACAGGCTTTTTGGTGCATGTGTATGGATGTGCCGTATTACTCCTCCTCTGTATAGATCTCTAAGGACGTGTCCCTCCTGATGCGGCATGCTTGCTCAGCAGTTTGAAGGCTGGGATACAAATACCGGAGGAAGGAAGCTTGCACTGTCAATGTGCAGTGCTCAGAGCTGTTGAGAACCTATGAACCTTCCTTTGTTTTGAAGTTGCCAGGGCTGTGTTTTGTGTCTGCAAGGAAGGTGGTATCAGGGGAGGGGGCTGTCCAAGTTTGTGGACAGATCTAGCGCAGCTTCTCGTTGCTTTACTGTTCCAGTCAAGAGCACTGAACATAGGTTTGCTGATGTTGGCTGTTTCAGAAAGAGGAGATTTGCTCAGCCTTTGCAGCATGTTATCCAGGAGCTGGCTGAGAGCTCCGGTTCTCCCACCCTGACTCAACCAGGCTGAAATTGGTCTCATTGTCAGATGTGTTTTTGCTGTACTTGATGATAAATTGGTGTCTCTCCCCCACCAGGGAGTCTTTAGAAGGTGAGGTAGGATAGGTGGAGATGATACTGGTGCACGTTTACAGGATGATGAGTCTCTGGGTGCAGAAGGCTCCTCCTTTTACTGGCTGTGAAGCAGGGACCAGTTTTGTATTATATTAGTTGGCTCTTGTCACTTGGGCTTGTCTCTCCCCAGTGGGAGAAAGTTAGTGGGTTGAGTGTGTTTACCAGAGGTGGTTGTCTGCAGGGACTGGATTGTTAGCCGAATGATGAGTCAGTACTCTGCCATTTTTGTCAGCTTCCCTCTTGATCTTTGAGAATCTGGAAAAGCCCTGGGCCCATTGCAGTCCTAATGGCAAAAGCGTTCTTCTGGCTGGTCTCTTGTTAAGAGGACCTGGGAATTCCTGGGGCTGTTCGTGCTGCACTCGCTGGATTTTGATTTTTTTTTTTTGAACTGGATATTGATTTTTGTCCTTACCTGTATTTAGTGGTAGGCAGTTGCCGAGATAACTAAGAATAAACTGTGTTTAATGGAAGTGTGTTATTGGAAAGACACTGGATATTGCCCCCTCGTGAACCTGCGCAGGGCAGTGCTCGGGGTTACCTAAATATGAGTTACATTGACCGTCAGGTGAAGGAAGTTACTGCCTTCCTACGAAGCTGGTAACCAGTTAGAGATGTGCCCGCTGTCAGTATCTCCCATTTGTCTTCCTCTACTCCACAGCCTTTGCTGTGCGCGAGTTTTGATAATATGTTGGGATGAACTAACGGCATAGCTTGAGGCGTGTGGCATCAGGTGTTAGTCAGGGCCTTAGTCTGTGTCTGTAGTGTAGGTCTGTAGCGTGTCTTGTTTGTAGTTCTTTTGGAACAAGTAATGACTGGACGTGCCTCGGGTCTGCTGAAGAATTTCAGTTGTAGGTAGCTTTTCTTCTCATCTGTGGTATAATCATAGAATGGTCTGTATTGCATTTAAGTCTTAATTCTGCTGTGTCTGGATTTTACTTTTAGCATCAGGCTTGGTTCTTTTGAGATGCAATTTCTCTCTACCACTTATTCTGTCTTTTAAAGTGTGATTTATCAGGTAAAGAATACTTTTGAATTTGGGTTTTTTTCTTTTCTTTATGACTTTGTTGAAGAGTATGGTGAGGCCTTGCCTTTCTTCCACAAATAACTGAAAACACTGACAAGTGAAGATTTTCTCCTGGCACTATTATTGTGGAGGGGAAAACATCAATGCTTGGAATATTATCTTCAGTTGGGATAGTGAAATGTGCTGTGATTCTGAAATACTTAGTGAAGTTACAAATTACCAATGCAATTAAAGAAATGCATATTTTATAAGGTCTTCCTGATTAGAAACAACTGAATTTGGCTCATCTCAATCTTGTTCTTCTCATATACTGAGAGACTTTTATTTGAAAGTCCCAGGACTTTGCAGATGAAATTTAACTTTGAGAATCTGAAAATTAAATTAGGTTTAGCGTGCATGCCTTACGCTAGGAAGGTGATTCATGATGCCTGTTGATGGATATCTCAGAGAAGTGGGAGCATTGCCCTCCAAGTGTTACTCTTGATAAGGGGAAGCTAAAACTATCAGTTTTGTCAATATGCAAGATTTCTAGGTGTACGGAAGGTTTTCCTGACTTTTTGATCTCTAATTACATTTTTTTCCACCCCAGACTAAGAATTCTTAGTTCTTAGTTGTCTCCTCTTCCTGCAGCCAATGTTTTTTTGCTCAGTTTTGAGATTCATCCTGTGATGAGCTCTTAGTCATTTTGTAGCATGTTTATTGCTTATACAACATGGTACATCAAATAATATTAAGATTGTAAAAACTAAAGGTTGTTAGGTCTAGTTACTTGACTCCCGATCACACCTGATCAAGCAGATCTTCAGGTATCTTGTATTTGATTGTGCAGAAGGCTGTGTAATGTTTTATACTGTCGTTGTGTCTGATATAGCTTACCTTATCTTAATTGAAATATTTTAATCTACCTTTTGACCAGGTATCCAGCTCACATTGAAGAAATTGATTATGAAGAAGGAAAAGTACTTATCCATTTCAAACGCTGGAACCACAGATATGATGAATGGTTTTGTTGGGACAGTCCTTATTTGCGTCCCTTAGAGAAAATACAGTTAAGAAAAGAAGGATTACATGAGGAAGAAGGTTGTGCAGTAAGTAGAAAACGGACGACATTTCAGTATGTAACAGTTTAATGTGCAGTTGTATGAATTAAGATGATTAAAATGCTTCACTGTTGTGTTGCTTGCTGTCTAAGTTCTTTTTATTTATTTTAAATATTGGAAAATGAATAATTTTTATGTTGTAATGAAGCTGTATTTCAGTAATTCTCAGATGAACACACTTTTAACTGCTGTCTTGTAGGGATTTCATATAAATGACCAGGTATTGGCATGCTGGTCTGATTGTCGCTTCTATCCAGCCAAAGTTACTTCTGTTAACAAAGATGGTAAGGAGTCACTTCTGGTGTTATCATGCTTGTTAGTAATGCATTTCTAGTTGTATTCTAACCTTTTGCTTAGGTGGAGAGATAGTACAGCAGATGGAAGTCAACTGGGAAAGGTTTTTTTTTCAATTATATGTTTTAGTCTGCTGTCAACTTTTTAAACCTAATCTCTTATCCTTTTCCTGAGATGAAATTACTTGCTACTGGGATATCCAGTCTGTAATTGCTTTAAGTATATATTTGAGGAAAGTTGTTTCTTCTGAAGTTTGTTGTCAAGAGATGCATGTAACCAGAGTAAAACTAGTGTCAGAGCTGCAAACCCCCTTTACAAATAGGAGAGGAAAAAAAAGCAGCAGAGCTATGCTTCTTGTTTTTGAATATCAGTAAGGAACTGTGAAGAACTTGTTTTTGTTCCATGCTTTCTTTACATTGACTATGTGTTATAAGATCAAGGAGAAAAATTCTGTGTAATTACCTAGTGGAGTATTCCACCGAAAATATTTTGGTGTTCAGTGAGGAAAGCACATCTAAGGAGCAAAGCTTTGACACACACCTTTTTGCTTACTGTAATTATTTTTGGTAACTTCACTGTTTCTCCCTTACCTGGCCTGTGATAAGACCTTTGCTGTTGAAGTTTCTAACAACACAGATAAGGCAGCTTTTACCTAGAGCTAAATATGCAGCTAGAATATTGGGGCTGTTAGGAAACACTCTGTTAAATAACTTCTGATCTTTAAACTCTTATGCTTTATTTCCAAATTTTAGGTACGTACACTGTGAAATTTTATGATGGTGTAGTTCAGACTGTCAAAAACATTCATGTCAAAGCTTTTTCCAAAGATCAGGTAAGTATTGTGTTACTATGATATTCTAAAATTGACAGTTCAGGTGGCTAGATTTGACAAATTGTAAGATATTAAATAAATGAAATGTCTGCTAAAGTACGATACATCTGAAATTAAATCTGTTAAATGGAAAAGGTTATGCAAATCTTCATGGTATGATTTGCAAAGCTCTCAGGTTCATGTTCTCATGAATGCACCTCTTGAACTAAAGAAGTTAGGCATATAAATAAAACAGTTTTCTAAAAATCACTGGAGGATTCAGAATGTACATACTAAAGCTAGTGATAGGTTATTAAAAACACTTCGGTTGTTTCACGTGTTTGAATTTTAATGCATACATCTTAAAAATTAAGAGATGGAACTATGGAGTTAACTGAAACTATTCTTCTCAAAGGAACTACTTGATTGTCTTCAGGCTTGTAAGGAAGATCTCTAGTAATTTTTCATCTCACAGTTTTGAGAAGATAAGCTTTTTTACTAATATTCTGCTTCTGTGGTTTGATCAGCACTTTCCTTGCTCAGTGCTGTGGGTTCAACCTTCAGCTTGTGATGGAGAGTAGTACTGAGCCTTTTTTTTTTGTTGTTGTTTTTTTAAAAAAACTTTTTTGTCCTGTTCATGATGAGAAGGAAGAAATGCTGCTTTGTACTTCAGTTTTCACTTGTGGGCACTCCGTAGAAGAGGCTGAGAAGTTCCAGTCCTATGTAACTTGGTTAAAACTTTCTGAGTACCTACTTCAGAATAATTTCTGTTAAAGGAATGGTTTTAAGTTTGAGGTCTTGTTATGGATTCCTGTCTGGTAGCTGTAGCCTGTGTTTTCAGTCATGCTGTCTGCTTTTAGTTTTCTGGAACTTGAAGCTTGAGCAAAGAAATGGAATCCATCCCTTGAACACAAGTCTAAAAAAATCAGATTTCAATAATGAATATTAATGCATACAATTTGAATCTCTCATTGTTGTGAAAGAGGCATGCCATTCCTTGGAGGTTTTCACATTTGTGTATCTCCCAGGCTGGGAGAGAAAACTATTTCAGATTTGCCACAAAGTGCTCTTAATAGCTTTCAAATGGTGGTAATTTTGCCTAGTTGAGGGTTGACTAATACTCACAAGGGAACTACCTGAAGAATCTTCATTGCTACAAGAAATATTTCTACCATATTTAACCTTAAATACATGAAGTTGAACAATCTTAAGAAATATTCTGCATAAGAAAGGCAAAATATTTTGTCTCTCCTTTGGGGAGTTTAATGTTTCTACATTGCTTTCAGTAGATTTTAAGAAGTTTAAGTTTTCTTCCCCATTTAACCACTAGCCAGGAAGATCTCTCTTAACGCAAGAGATGAGTTATGCTAGAACATTTTATTCTGTCCTTTAGTATAAAAGAGCATAGAGGGAGAATTTCCTAGTGAGCTCTGTTTACACAATCAGAAGTAAAGTTTAAAAATAATACTTGAGCCACTGGAGAACTCAAGATTCCTTTGTGAATAAGTTACTTAAGGAGTGAGTTCAGGTACAGCGCTGATGTAGCAGCATGCTGGTAGAGGAAGGAAAGTGTCTTGTGCCTGTTGATCGGTAGGAGAGACTGTAGCCATTGGGACACATGTGGCTCTTAGCTGTTCTTGGGGGAGGGGAGGGAACCCAACAACTCCCAAACCATGTGATTTCTGAAGGGAGCAACATCAGCTGGTCATCTTTTCTTTAATGACAGTGTTACTGTGTCCCTGTGTAGAAGGTATAATGCTATATTGAACAGCGGTGGTAAAATGCTGGTGACCCGCACAGAGCGAATGTACTTATGCAAGGACACACGGCTTCTAAGAGTTCAGTAACACCAAGAGGTAGTGCAGACATACTATATTTATGGTTCAGTTTCTTGAGAATAATTTTATTAAGATGGTTCCTGTGTGTTCCAGTGCCATATGCTTGATTCAAATCGGATGGTTCTATGAGCAGCATGACTGATAAAACCTAATGTCTGAGGGTTGGTTTTTTGAGGATTTTTTAAATGTTTGCATTTGCACTGAAGCTTCTCTTATAGCTGTGGCATTTAAGGAGTTTACAGAAGAGAGATTTTTATGATGCCTGGTAGAAGTGGTGCTCAGACACCTGAGAAGGTGAAAGACTTTCTTCCTCTTTGCCTAGCTGTTTTCATGAAATATACGGCAATTTGATCTCGCATTTTTAAAAAGGTTTTGGGTTTTTTTGTCACTTCTGTGCCAAGTATGGTTGAAATAATATAGAAGATGGAGCAGATTGCATTTTCATCATTTTATTACATCAAAATTATTTCTTAGGACTGTAATCTGAAAATGGCTGTCTTGAAAGGTGTCACTTCATGTAAGCCACACACAGATAGGAAGATTGGGATGGGAAAAGGCAAGATGTAGTGTAGTACAAGGAGACAATGAGTCTTAAGTGTATTCTCAGAATTTTGTATAACTCAAGCTGTTCTGCTTTCTTTCCCCAAAGAGGTATCAAGAGCTGTTAAGCCTTTGTTGTTCTCTGATCCTTGCTCAAATTTTAAGCTTATGCCTCGCAGAACTGTGCTTGGAAAGGGGTATGGTTGCTCTTTAACACTTCGGGTTATTATGCAACAGGAAGAGGGAAGTTCAACTAAAGGCAGTGTTGATACACAACCAAACATAAATTATTAATCCAGGCACAAAGTTAGGATTCTGTTCATCAGAGCAGAGAAGTTCTGGGACAGCCTATAGCAGGATCATTGGAAGGGGAATATACCAAAATCAGCTTCCCCCCCAGGTGGTGTTAATATGAAACCTGATCACAAAACAGAAAGGACACTGAGTAGCAATGACCGATTGATGTAGGTGTGTTCTTCCTGCTTTGGTGTTATTATATAAGAAATTATGGGGAAATAAGATTACAATTGAATATTGTATCAGTAGCTTACTGGCTTGGAACTGTTAAGGATTTTTCATGTCCTCTCATGCTGACCACAAATTACAGAAAGATAAATTTTCAAGTTTTTTATTTTAAATTTAAATGTGTAAATTCTGACTTATGTGGTTCCTGATGGAGTTGGTGATAACAGTTGCTTTACATGACTCCACTTAGCACATTTCAGTAGCAGTGGTAATCACAAGCTGAATACTGCTCTGTTTTGAATGAGAGATGTTTGTGAAAGGAAGATAGTTTTTGCATCCAGGTGATTGAGCTGCTTGCCCTTTTCTGTGCTCTTGACTTCCACTTCCACTGCCCAGGCTCGTATGGACCTAACCTGCACGTAAGAATAAAGAGACAGTGAGTATTTTGCCATTGAACTGTGAGAAGAGTGAATCTGTTGCACTGTCCTGTTGAAGCTGTGTGGGTCCTTGAACAGTTCGTGTTGAAGTTTCAACAGTTCCAGTGTCTTAAGTTTTAATTTGTGGGTTGCAATAGAGTCTATGCTTTTATCCTTTGAAAAATTGAACAAAGACGCAAGTCTACTAAATATAAAGGTGGGAGAGGACTTTGAGATTGCAATAAGTAAATTTTCTTATGTCATTCTCTTTATTCTAGAATATTGTGGGTAATGCTAAGCCTAAGGAAAGAGGTAATGAAATTCCGTCATCTCCTGAAAAGCAGGAGAAATTTAAAGAACAGAGGAAAGCAACAGGTAATGCAAAGAAAGACAAGGATGAAAAGACATTAAAGACTGAGAAAAGAGTTAAACAACCTGATAAAGAAGGAAAGTTGATAGTCATCTCAGAAAAAGGCAAGGTCTCAGAAAAGAATATATCTAAGAATGGAAAAGAAGATAAAGAGAATATATCAGAGAATGATATGGAATATTCAGTAGATACACAAATTGAGAAGAAGCCTGAGAGTGACAATGTAAAGAGTCCACAGGAAAACGCAAAAGAAACTAAACGGAAGCGCGGAAGACCGCCGATAACACCTCCAACAGGTATGTAGCTAGACTTAAGTGTTTAGGCCATATATCAGAACCCTTCTAAAACTTACGTAAGGAATGAAGTATCTTGCTCTTTCACAGTTATGAGTCACTAGAAACCTTAAAAAAAAAAAATAAAAAAGAAATTTAACTTACCTTTGTTCAGACTTGGTTAGGGCAGCTGAGAGCATACCACTCAGGTTTGGAGGTGTGGTGGTTTGGTCGAAGATTAGATTTAGGCAAGTAATCTTCAGATGTTATAAAGCATGTCTGAGGTAGGATTAAATGTGAAAATAGAGAGAAATTGTGTTTATGCAAGGCCAGTATTTTTAGCTGTGAGGCTTGGGAATGTGTTTTAAAGAACTTTGCAGCTTCATACCCAGTCAATTTTTGTTCTCTATCTAAATACTTAGAGCCAAGTTCTCAGACGCTGCAGCCCATAACTTTGGAGTTAAGACGTCGGAAAATACCTAAAGCAGGTGAAGTTCCATCAAAGCGTCCCAGGATTGAAAAACACTTGCGTGAGTATTTTTTGGTATTCAACTCACATGTACAAATACTGTGAAAGTTCTTGAAGCTTAAGTGAAGGGGGTGAAAAAGACTGTAGTATTAACCTTGAACTGTGATACATGAAATGGCTAAAATGCAGTGCTTCTCTTTCTGACATTGTCCGTTCATCCGTAGCATCATCATGCTGGCATTCCCTCCTAAATCTTGAAGCTGGATTTGGATAAAGGAGCAACAGGCTGCTGTGAATCTTGATGCAGAGGTTTATAGACATAGGGGAGACAGTGATTATATTGTCTCCAGTACACAGAAGGTTACAAAAGCTTTTTTTTGCTAGTTGTAGAAACTATTTAGTTACTGGACATTACTTAGGAAAGAAATTTTAGTATCAGATAAATATTGAAATCACTGCAATCTAATAGGTTCGACTTTGTATCAGTATGCTGTGTGGTGAGGTGGAGAACTTGATGTTGAAGAGTGTTGATGAGGAATGAAAATTCTATTAGAATCATAGAATGGTTAGGGTTAGAAGGGACCTTCAAAGGTCATCTGGTCCAATCCCCCTGCCAGGAGCAGGGACATCTCCAACCAGATCAGGTTGCTCAGAGCCCCGGCCAACCTGGCCTGGAATGTTTCCAGGGATGGGGCACCCACCACCTCTCTGGGCAACCTGGGCCAGTGTTCTACTACCCCGATTTTTCCTAGTATCTAATCTAAATCACTCTCAGTCTATTTTGAAACTGTCACCCCTTGTCCTGTCACCCCAGGCCCTGCTGAAGAGTCTCTCCCCACCTCTCCTGCAGCCCCCTTTGGGCACTGGGAGGCTGCGCTCAGCTCTCCCCGGAGCCTCCTCTTCTCCAGGCTGAACAGCCCCAGCTCTCCCAGCCTGGCCTCACAGCAGAGCTGCTCCAGCCCTCTCAGCATCTGCGTGGCCTCCTCTGGACCCTCTCCAACAGCTCCACGGCCTTCTGCTGTTGGGGGCTCCAGAGCTGGACACAGCGCTGCAGGGGGGTCTCAGCAGAGCGGAGCAGAGGGGCAGAATCTCCTCCCTCGCCCTGCTGCCCACGCTGCTGGGGATGCAGCCCAGGATGGGGTTGGTTTCTGGGCTGCAAGCGCACATTGCCGGCTCATGTTGAGCTTCTCGTCCACCAGCACCCCCAAGTCCTTCTCCTCAGGGCTGCTCTCCATCCATTCTCCGCCCAGCCTGGATTTGTGCCTGGGATTGCCCCAACCCAGGTGCAGGACCTTGCCCTTGGCCTGGTTGAACTCCATGAGGTTGGCACGGGCCCACCTCTCCAGCCTGTCCAGGTCCCTCTGGATGGCATCCCTCCCCTCCAGCGTGTCGGCGGCACCACACAGCTTGGTGTCATCAGCGAACTTGCTGAGGGTGCACTCTATCCCACTGTCCATGTCGCCGACAAAGATGTTGAACAGGGCCGGGCCCAACACAGACCCCTGAGGAACGCTGCTTGTTGCCGGTCTCCACTTGGACATTCTCTATCGTAGTATCATGAACAAAGAGATGAAGACCTGAAGAAGTCTGTCTTTCCCTTCCTTAGGACCATAAAGTCTTAAAACCTCAGTGTGCATATGTTATCCAGCTCAGAGTCAAAGTTCTCTGTGTGTCTGAATTGTCTCATCTAACGCCTGGTGTTACTTATGTCTGTGGGATGGTTGCTGTTCAGAGCAGTGATTTACCAGTAGGATACTGTCATGGTTTAATTGGTCAGTGATTGAGTACCGCACACTGCTGGATCACCCTCCCCCTCCCCACGGGACAGGGCAGAGAATCGGGAAGAAAACTTGTGAGTTGAGACCAAGACAATTTACTAGCATAGCAAATGAAAAGGTAAATATAAATATATATTTAAAATATATGTAAGAGTAATATGGGAATAATAATAGGAAAAACAATAGGAATAATAATAATTTGGAAAAACAATAGGAATAATAATAATTTAAAAAACCAAATTATGCATAGTTTCTCACCGCCTTACAACCTGATGACTGATACAGCCTGTCCTGAGCAGCAGTCACTGAACAAAAAAAAAAAACCAAACTAAACAATCCCGGAATGATTCCAAACAGTGAGAGACAGAGCCAGCTCACCATCCCACACCCACTTAAGGACGGAGCGTGACATTTATGGCTTGGAACACTCTTTGGGCAGTTTGGGTCAGCTGTTCTGGCTGTACCCTCCCAGCTTCCTGCACCTGAGAAGGCAGAGAGTGACCTTGGTCTCTTTAGCAAGCGCTGGCAACATCAGGTGTTTATCAACATTCTTCACATAGTGAATCCAAACATACTGGCTACTGAGAGGAAAATTACCTCCATCCTAGCTGAAGCCAGGACAGATATGGATCTATATTCTTACTTCAAACCTGTTACTAAAAGAAAAAGTTGAGACGCCTGTAAGATAGGCTTTTACTCTGTTTTTATGCTTATTTATAACAGATAATATGACTGCAGCTATTGCAGAGAAGTCTAGTCACCGGGGCTGTTTAGCTTTTGCTGTTAACCTCAGTCTTTAAAAAAACCACGCTTTCAAACTGTCATTGGGAGGGGAGATCCTTAAAGTTTGCTTGTGAGCTGTTTAGTCGTCCTGTAACTGCATGGTACCACTAAATTTGTTCCAGCTCAGGAAAAATTGAAGAACTCTTCAGATAACCCTGAAAGAGACCGGATCAGGAGACGATCTTCAAGACTTTCGTCGAGTATTAGCCATGAGATTTTAAATACAGATCATGTGACAACTTCAACAGCAATTCAACCTTTGAAAGATGCATTATTTAACCAAAAGAAATCTCATACTGGTAAGCAGCTTCCTGATATACTGTGGGTTTGTGGTGACATGGCAGTCAGCTCGTTGTTTCAAGCACTGTATTTTCAGTTGCATAACCTGCAGGCTATCTATCTGCAATGTCATCAGCAGTGCAGAGAAAACAGAAGGAAAGTCTATATCTCTCTGGTGCCCTGATTGCCTTTTGCTTTTGATTCCCTCTCCATCAGTAAGCCTAGCATTTCCTTTCTGCGGTGGGAGCTTTTCCAGGAGAGTGATAACTGGCTAGGATAACTGGCCTTGCAAAAGGAGAGCTCCTTAGATTTTAAAATAACTTAAAGGTGATGTAATAGTTGGGGTTTTTTCTTTTTTCTTTTTTTTTTTTAAAGGGATGCAGGTTATGCTCGTGAAAACGAGATAATTACAACGTTTCACCACTTATAGTTTGAAGAAGTAACCGAAATACTTAACTAACAGTTTAATCCTCTTACTGAGCACTAAAAATATCAAAGAGGAATCTTTTATTCTTAAACTGTGTAGAGATAATGCTCTGTCTTCCCCCCACCCCCCTCCCACCTCCACTCTGGCATCACAGCAGAGCTGCTCCAGCCCTCTCAGCATCTGCGTGGCCTCCTCTGGACCCTCTCCAACAGCTCCACGGCCTTCTGACATTGGGGGCTTCAGAGCTGGACGCAGCGCTGCAGGTGGGGGTCTCAGCAGAGCGGAGCAGAGGGGCAGAATCCCCTCCCTCGCCCTGCTGCCCACGCTGCTGGGGATGCAGCCCAGGATGGGGTTGGTTTCTGGGCTGCAAGCGCACATTGCCGGCTCATGTTGAGCTTCTCGTCCACCAGCACCCCCAGGTCCTTCTCCTCAGGGCTGCTCTCCATCCATTCCCCGCCCAGTCTGTATTTGTGCCTGGGATTGCCCTGACCCAGGTGCAGGACCTTGCCCTTGGCCTGGTTGAACTCCATGAGGTTGGCACGGGCCCACCTCTCCAGCCTGTCCAGGTCCCTCTGGATGGCATCCCTCCCCTCCAGGGTGTCGATGGCACAACGTGGTTTGAGGAGACCTGTCCCATTTTAGGGGAGTATAAAGAGTAGTTAGCAGCCTGTGTGTTTCTAAGCAGCTCTAAATTTAGAGGGTTGCTACAAGTAGCTGTGTTGTAGAAGTGTAATTTTATGTTAATACAACAAGAAGCAGTCTGAGCATGGATGGATGTCTGTTTTCACTGTAATGAGATGAACATGTGCATCAGTGTTCTGGAATACGCTTTTGTGTCTGTTTTACTCAATTTAAATTCTTTTCCTCCATTATAGTCCGATTAGAAATTCCTGTTGAATCAGACCAAAGTTTCAGTGAACAAGAATCTCCTGGAGACACATCCCATAGCACAATACTCAGTACGGATGGCAGTTTACAGGAAGAAAAAATTGAAGACACTGATTCTTCCTCTGTTACTGTCAGAACTCAAGAACCTTCTGCTGCTACAGGTTCAGATTTTGTTTTCATACTCAATATGGATGCATTTCTTAAGGGAACTGATGCCAGGTGGTTTTTGCTTGTACGAGTGTCACTAACAAAAATTGTGTGCTCTTGCAGTGTTAACCACAGGGGAAAATGCATATTTTTATTCCTTATGGGATTAGGTTTGATATTATACTTTGGAGACTGACATCAATCTTCCAAAAAGTAGAAATAATAATTTTGAAATGACTGGGTGTGATATTTTTAGCATGTGAATGGTGAAATTAACAAAGGCTTGTTTTCAGGTTATAATTGAGTATTTGTAATTCTGGACTAAGTTGGACTAACATCTTAAAATACCAGGTTCTCTTGTCATTTCTGTGCCGCAGGTATGTGGTAGCATTGGTGTTTGGGAATCCTGGTTGTGCATTTCTATAGCCTTATGTTTTTGCTTCTGTTATACTTAAGCCGTAGACAATTTAGGGATTTTGGTGAAAATCTATGAAATAGTTCAGACGTTTCAGTGGCTGTCTTAATAGCATGTGTGTTCTGTTTTCTCTTAGCTGGAGAGTGTACTTACTTTGCTTTTTCAAATTAAAATTTCCTACACAGGTAGTAGACTCTGCCAAAGCATAGTGCTGTGATTATTTCTCATAACTTTAATACTTGTATCTGTAGCTAACTAGGAAACACGAACTACAAATTTCCTAGTTTATGCTCTATCAAAGAAGCTTAATTGTAAGCGGAACAGAGGATTTAGGATTTACAGTTGCTCAGCATTGCTAGAGTAATCTGTATATGCTAACTTTCATCCTCTTTGGTTATTCCGAATTTACCATCCGGCTTGCACGTGTTGTCTTTCACCTGCTCTTGTGTAGCTGTACAAATGAAATATCCTCTCTCTTTAATGCTGATGCACACCTGCAGTGCAGGAAGGAACTTACCCCTTCTCCTTTGCTCCGGTTTGGTGTGTAAATGATCTTTTACTACTTAAAAATTAGAGCTCTTTTGATCTGGCTCTCCTTCCTAAACCAGGCTGATTATATATCCAGGTATATCCTAACTATGGTATATCCAGAGTCTTTTCAGTTTGGTGTGTGTCGGGGCCATGCCTCTCCTTCTCTACACTCTGGCAGTGAGTCTGCAGCTGCTCTCCATCTTCTGAAATATTTTTGATAGTCAGGCTGCTATGTGCTTTTTAGTCTGTAAAGTACTTCTGAGGTGAACTTTTTTGGTTGTAGCTTGTTTTGGCTCAGGCAGACAAAACCCCTGTCTGGCTGTAGTACCTGAGCAGAACTGAATCTCCGATACAGAGGAAATGCTGTTGCTCTTGAGTACAGGAGCTATTGACAGCCTGCCTGCAAACCTCCGAAGCAAAGGAAGGACATAAGTGTTGCCCCTTCCAGTGGCTAAGAACTTGTTCCTCCAACTCTTGTAGCCAGCAGAACCAATTTAATGTGCACTTTAAACTTTAAGTTGAATACTTCCTCTGAGTAATTGCAGTGTAACATCACTGATTTCCTGAAGTTCATGTGCTGACACCTGGCAAAGCTCCTTGTAAGTGTTTCTTGGGTACTGCTGCAATAGTCTGTCATCTGGGTTAGCTGAACTGGTACCCCCTCTATGAACAGGCATCACTGAATGTAATTTGTTAAGATAGATGGACAGCCATGTCTCTCTTGCAAGTTTTCACCCTGGAGTAGCTTTTGCAGATTTCAGGAGGGGCTGTCTGCTGTAGCAGCGAAGGAGCTGTATGTGAAAGACGACGCTGTATTAACAGTATGGCAAACCTGTGTTAATGGCTACAGATGTTCTTCCAAACAGGTAATGCAGTATTTAAAAGGCATCTGTTGCCTTTGCAAAATAATCCAGAAGCAGTTGTGGAATAGTCTCAAAAATAAGAAAGATTTTACATAACACTGTAACGTGTATAATCACAAAGCTTTGGGGTTAGTGGTCAAATACTATTAAAAATGCTTCTTGCAAGGACGTCTGTTTTCTACCTTAAGTGCTTGTGTAGGATGCAAAGCTTTTCAGGGTGTTTCACAATGTCTTAGTTTCAAGCCACTATGAAATCAAAGATGTCTTAAAAATGTTTACTGGTATACATGAACTGTATTGTAATCGTCAGGGAAGGCTTCTTTTTGAAAAAGGAAAGTTCAGGGCTATAGTGTAGTGAGAGCTAGTACGTACTCAACAGTATGCGTGAGAGGTTACAGCAAACAAATCACTTCTAGTGACTATGAAAGAACAAATAGACAAAACAGACTTGGCTGTGTAAAAATGATACTTCTCTGCATTTGTTGCTGATGCGAAGGTCTTTTCTCCTTCCATGAAAAACTTTAGGCGTGATTGACACATCCAAGTTAAACTAAAATACCAGCAGATCTTTTTCCTCTATTTGCATGCTTACATTCTGCTTGAGATTACAGTTGCAGTTTACAGTTAGAATCACAGAACGGTTTTGGTGGGAAGGAACCATTAAAGCCCACCCATTAAACCTCCCTGCCAGGAGCAGGGACATCTCCAACCAGATCAGGTTGCTCAGAGCCCCGGCCAGCCTGGCCTGGAATGTTTCCAGGGATGGGGCATCCACCGCCTCTCTGGGCAACCTGGGCCAGTGCTCTACAACTCGCATTGTGAAAATTTTTTTCCTAATACTCAATCTAAATCTGCCTCCCTCTATTTTGAAACTGTTACCCCTCATCCTGTCACACCAGGCCCTGCTGAAGAGTCTCTCCCCACCTCTCCTGCAGCCCCCTTTGGGCACTGGGAGCCGCTCTCAGCTCTCCCCGGAGCCTCCTCTTCTCCAGGCTGAACAGCCCCAGCTCTCCCAGCCTGGCCTCACAGCAGAGCTGCTCCAGCCCTCTCAGCATCTGCGTGGCCTCCTCTGGACCCTCTCCAACAGCTCCACGGCCTTCTGCTGTTGGGGGCTCCAGAGCTGGACGCAGCGCTGCAGGGGGGTCTCACCAGAGCGGAGCAGAGGGGCAGAATCCCCTCCCTCGCCCTGCTGGCCGATAAAACAATTGCTTTGTTTTATCCCCTTGAACTTGTGTAATACGTGTTGGGGTATGGGAGATGCTGTGTTTTGTCAGGGAGGAAGTAGGGAGAGGAATTCACTTGTACACTTGAAATTTTATAGAGTATTTCTTAATTCTGCTTTTTCAGCATTTGGGGAGCATGATTCTGGCAGCAGGTGGATGGAGCAGGACACCAGTATAATGCTGGATTGTGACTGAACCATTGGGAGTTCAAAAACTGTGATCCCTTTGGATCTCTTTTGCCGTTATTACCACTTCCCACTGACTTCCTAACATACGTATTGCTGAGCACTGGTAATTTGGGCTTAAACTGGGAAGAATTCCAGGCGGGGGTGTAATACCTGTGTGTGTGGTGTCAGTCATACTGATCCCGTGTGATGTGCTGGATGTGGATTTCTCGTGAGCTTGCTTAATTGGATACGAGATGGATACGAGATGTCTAATTAAAGCCATGTCATTTAATGTTAGAAATGCCAGACATGCATCTGGTGGACATCCAGCTGTGGCAAGTGGGTGTTTGTATTGGGGAAAACTCTTAATGATGGGGAATAAGAACTGTACAGAGTCTTTTTAAGTAAATACTTGCAGCTGAAATCCAAGTACAAAAATTTCCATACTTAACCAATGCTAAAAATGCTATTAATGAGTGATTTGTTGATACAAGAGTTTTAAAGTCCATAGATCCTTTCATGGATAAATCTTCTAGTGAAAAGTTGCTTTATCTTTTCCTGTACGTGTTTATCTTACTCATGGGATCATGTCTGTATTCCAGTGCCGATGAGCTGCCTGATGGGGGAACAGTAACGCTTGGGCTTTCACCTCGTAGTAGCATCTGCAGAGCAGCATGGCAGAGGCCCCTTGGTGGGGGATCTAAAAAGGGCTTGCGAAATGGCCTGTAGCTTCCTGCTTTTGGGGGAGGCCTGTGAAAGCCTGAGCATGCTGTCCTAAAAATAACTGGTGTTGGAGGCCGAAAGCTGAGTTAGCATAATTCATGGGTAATTATCAAGGGAATTATCATCTCTCCAAATACTAATAACTGTATGTCAAGCGGTTTTGTTCTCAGACTGCCACTGTATTAAAGAGATTTGGGGTTTGGAAAGAGAAGTATATTGTCAGAGTGGGTGGTGTGGGTGAGGTATTTGTTCTGTATGAGACTCCCACAAAATAAAGCACGGAAGTTAAGGTTAAAGAGAACTTCATACTTAGTACTGGGTTAAAATGTTGCACTTGCTCTAACCTTTTTGTCTGTAGGCTTTAATTCTAGTCACTTGATGGGAACTCATTCTCTTCCTGCAGGAAAGTACTACAAAACATAATCAAGTTACTAATTTTCATTTTCTTCATTGTGTTGTGTTAGTGATGTTTTGGCATAGAAGAGCGATGTACCCAGGTGGACCTAGTTTTAATTTGCATGATGTATAGGAGGAACATGATTTTTATAGCATTCGAATATCAGGAATGTTTAAGGACAAAAGCTCCTTTTAAAGGGTGTTTTTGGAGTCACTGGTTGGTAGACGATTCAGATTTATAGTAGGTGCACGCGTTTGTAACAGCAAATACAATTTGGAGTGTTTTATATGCCTGTTATGTTTTAAAGTGTATATGTCTGTAATGCGTTCTGAAAGGGCAACATAGCATTGCTTGCCAAAACTTAAGTTCCTTTTTTAAAATTTTCAGCAAAATTCTGATTAATTACATGTACTAGAGGGTGAAAATCCTGATCTGCTGGGTTTTGGCTTCTGTAATATTTAGGGACCAGAATTGGTGATTAGGGTTTAGCTAAATCAGGATCTCTTTCAAAAAACTGAGTGACAGTCTGTGGAAAAATTTTTACAGCCAGTTAAAGCTCAGTTTCATATATGGGAAAACAGGCTTAGAAGCACTCTACAGCTGCTCGTGTGGCTTTGCTCTTGCAAACTGATTTGACTTTAAAGGTAAGCAGCCTTTGCTTTGAACAGATCTGCTATCGTGTCTGTAGTTGTGTTTCCCAGAACTTTTTTAAGACGAGTTTTTTATTTGCATAGACATGCATCAGGGATTCCACTTGCCTTGTACTTACAACGTGTTTTTCTGGTTTTGTTGCTTTTGGCTTTGGGTTTCAGTTAAGGAGAAGCACAGTATCTTTGCGTGCAGTCTGAGAGAGCAGCTGTGTATCCTGCAGCTTACCTAAGCAGGCTTTGAGTCCCTCAAGGAATCAAAGTGTAAAAGTTGTCCTTTCAAGCCTAACAACGTAGTATATAAAGAATTCCATCCTGCCCCGCTCACTTAATGTTCTTACAGCCGGACACCACGATCTCAACACAGTGTTTCAGTTACACCTCAAAGTGCAGGTGAAGCCTTTACCCAGCTGGTGGCCCCCTCTGTCGAGGTGGCCCCTGTGTCGAGGTTTGCACAGTAGTGCACTGCGTACTTAAAAGCTCGTTGTGCAGCACAGAATAGACCTCCCTGGTTTTATTGTTACAAATTTAGTGCCAGCACAGGGAGAAAGTGGTGAGCGGAGTCTTGAGTAGTTCTTGCAGTGTCAAGTAATGTTTCAGACTCAAAAATCACAACTTTGCAAACAGGTAATGATCTGTGATTATTGATGCTGTGTCTGTTTATTACACCAGGCATCTACTTTATGTAGTTGGGTGGATTCTGGACACACTGGAAATGCTTGGAGCTGTCCTTACCTAAAGTAGTTTGAGAAGAGTAACTAGGCAAGATGTTCTTCATTTCAAAATCGAGATCTTGAAAGTCAGAAGTTTTTTAAAATAAAGGATAAAACATAGTTTGGGTGCTAAAATGATGAACAGGTACACTTTTGGTGAGCTCAAAAAAAAAAAAACAACACAAGGTTTCAGAAGAAATAGAACCAAGGAAGTAGGTAATTAGAGAGGAAGCTAGCCCAATACTGTGAAGTGATCCAAAGCAAAGTGTCAGCTGGGCTTAGTAGAAAGCTGTATTTAAAATGTGGACTGTTATGAGGGAAGATGTATTCCCAAGCAAGCACCAGCTCCAGAATGGTTCTCAGCATTTTGAGGCTGACTGTGCTGTACTAATAACATAGACCCCACAGGTCAACTTCATGTTTGTGTGAGTAGATGGAAATGTGAGAGTAGAGGTTTTGTCACTGCTGTCGAGCATCACCTGTGCAGTTACTCCCAGGATACGTAAAATTTGTGTCTGCAGTTCAAGAAAGGTAATGGTTACAAACAAAACAATCTTGAAAATAATACAGATGGAAGCACCAGAGGACACACATTCTAGAGAGACTTGATGTGTTCACAGCAGGTGAAGGAATAATTTGATCTTTGGTTAGTATTTTTGTGGAGAACAGAAAATAGAGACTATAAGTCTCATCAGTTTAATAGACAATTGTATGTGAAGATCTAATGAACAGAAACTGCACCAAGGCTGTCTTTATTTTGGGGAAAATGCTAAGCGTTATGTGCGCTGTTGGCTTTCAGGGATAGCTTACCAGTGCATTGCAGAAGATGCCTCAGGATGGCAGACCTTCAGTCAAGACACTGTGTTGCTGCTAGATGTTCCTGTTCCAGCGGGAGTCAACTCCAACACAGAATGGAGTGGGGGCAGGGAATAATCTCTTGTGGGCTCAGAAGCATCACATGGTGACATTTTACTGTAAATTTACTGCTGAATGTGTTCTCGGCTTGAACCTTGGGTAATACAGCACAAGGAAAAGTGAGAGAGGTTGCTGACTTTAATGTTTTTTTTTTTTCTGTAGTGAGAGTTAAGAGACACTGTTGTTTGACCTTGAATCTCTTGTTTAATATTGTAATAGCTAATTGAATGCCAGGTGAAGAGTTTTAATTTTGGTTATAAACATGGAAGAAATAGCAGGTGATAGGTCTATCATTAACTGTCCTCTGCACTCAAGAGAGAACCCCCACTAGACTTCTGAAAAGTCAAGTGCCTGAGAATCCGAAGCTGATACAGCAGAACTTTCTTTCCAGAGAAGCCAGTTTTAGTACCATGCATTGTGAGCAAAAATTCTATATGTGTGTAATGATGGAAATACCTCCATTTAGGTGCTGATGTAACGAGTCAGCTCTGCAGCATTCTGCTAGGAGCACGGGCTCTCCAGAGGCTCTCCTCAGTGGGGAGTTGGGCATTGGCTTCCTGCTGTCTCCTGGCAGCAGAGTGCTCTATTGCCTTACTTGTAAAGAAAGAAAACGCCCCTAATGTCGTGGTGATGGTAATAATTTAAAATCCGTTTCAAACTGTGTGTGGTGGTTTAGCCTGGATCACCACGCGGTTTCTCACTCGCCCTCCCCCGCCCAGCGGGACAGGGGAGAGAAATTGGGAAGAAAGGAAAACTCATGGGTTGAGATAAAAACGGTTTATTAAAATACTAAAAACTACGAGGATAACAGAATATAAGGATATTAACATATACAAAATATACAAAATGAACAATGTCTGATTTCTCACCACCCGATGTCCCAGTGACCGACGCAGCCCGCCCCAAGCAGTGATCACAGAACGACACCGAGCAGCAAGCAAAGGAGGGGAGAGCAAGGAAGAGGGAATGACGCCAGCAAGCAAGAGAGAAGAAAAGGATGCCAAGGGTGCCCAAATGGGTGCCGGCATGGAATGGATACCCCCTCCCATGGGCAACCCCCACTTATATACTGAGCATGACGTTTATGGCGTGGAATATTCTTTGGCCAGTTTGGGTCAATTATTCTGTCTGCCTTTCTCCCAGCTTCCTGCACCTACAGGTTAACGAGACCTGGAAAGCCAGACAGTGTCCTTTGTCTCATTCACAACAACTCCTATCACCTTTTTATCAACATTCTTCGCACACAAAATCCAAAACACACCGGCTGCTGAGAGGAAAATTAACTCCATCCCTGCTGAAACCAGGACACTGTGTGACATTGTCTGGGTGTTTTGTTACTCTGAATAGATTCCTTTTGCACCTTGCAGTAAGCTTTTGTTGTCTTTACTTCCCATTACCTTCAGTCTTTGTTACCTCTGCTTCTATATTTCAGCTAACAGGATCCTGTGCTGCTCTTCTAACTTGTAGCTGATGAGAAGCAATTCCCTGTATCTTCTCAATAATTTGTCCATCTCGATGCAGGAGTAGTGCTTTGAGCTTGGATACAGTGCCTCCTTGTGACAGCTGTGTGATGGTGTAATAGTTTCCCTTGTCATCTTTGTAATATGTTTTGCCTAAATCTTCAGACCCCACTGTCCCTTTCTGCTGAAGTTATGATTTCACATCGTCACATTAGTTATTAAATAGAAACGAGTTCTCTCGCTTTGTCCTGAATGCTATTTTTGACCTTTGTAGGCAAGAGAACCTTTTTGCACTTACGTTCACTAAACCCACAGGCCATTTCACAGACCGTTCCTGAAATAGTTTTCATTCTTTATGAATACAGGTTTTGATAGCGTACAGTGTATTTCAATTTTGGTATTGGCAAACCTTGTGTTCTGCAAGTGTGATCCAATTGTCTGGCTGTGTTGCAATCTTAATTACCATAATTGCTTGAAACAGCATCCCTATCAGGATGTTCTTAATATGACTGCGCCAAAATTTTCTCTTTCTCCTTGTCATTATCTTTGTGAAAGACCCGAAAGCAGTGTCTTCATTTTTACTATTATCTTCTCAAAATTAACTGAATATTCTTTCTTTTACCTAATTGATGCACGTTATGACTTCTTAATCCTTCCCTGAACGTCAGCTTCCATAGTACCATTACATGTTTTTTCTCTATGAATGACTTCAAGTTTTGTATCTTTGTCGTAACACAGTACTGAAAAACCTGAGTATGCTTCAGATACAGCTATCTAGGATACTTTTCTTCACTGTGACACAACCTTTAAGTGTACAGCTCTGCAAGACTCAGGATTTTTGTCACTAGGTGCTAAAAATTTCTGAACAAGCTGTCCTATGTTCTTACACCAAGATTGTGTTGATGCTGCCTTTAACACTCCCGTTCTATGCGTTCCTGCATACGTGCACCTGTAGAAAATCTTATTCTTTCCGCACTTACTGTTTGTAATGTTTCTGGATTCTTCTGTGTTCCTTGTTTTCAACTACTTCTAATATAATGTCTTTACTTCCCTTCGTGTGCTGCAGACCATCAGTGTTGCTAGGTCTGGGTCTTAGCTTTAAACATTTCTTCTTGCTTAATCCTGCAAGTTTGAAAATACTTGTAAATATGGAAGTTATATTTTAGTGCTGGCAAAACAATGGGAAAATTATATTTGGAAGCTGTTTCTAGAATTGACACCTCCTTCCTAGGGTCTTGTTGGTGAGGGAATTTTTGATGCTGTGTTGCTTATTAGTGATGGATAATTGCCTGGATGTCTTTACCTGCGTGTTTCTGAATTTCTACCTTTCCTCTGTTGTACTGGGTACAGATACTGGTGACAATAATCTGATTTACTCTTAGTTAAAAATGTTTCTTCTGTCTATTTCTTAGCAAAACCAAGAATTAAATGTTCTGAAATGCTGGAAGAAGAAATAGGAATTTACCAGGTCAAGTGTAGGTATAGCCCTGGATTGCACAGTAGCGCTGTGTCAAGAAGATGCCTTAAAATGTTCTTCAATTTGAGTCTGAAGACTTCCCTTGCTTTTTTTTTTTTAACTAATTAACTATGGCTCATAGGGGACACTTTAACAGCTGCAAGCAATTTTCCTTTTGTTTTATTTCATTCTTTCATTGCTGCTTGAAAATTGAAGTAATTCTCAATTGAAAAAATGTAGTCCTGACATTCTACTTCCATTTGTGGAAGTAACCAGACTTTGGTGGTAGGACAAGGCATTGGAAAGACAGGTAACGAAATAGTTACAAGCAAAGAAGCGGAACTGTTTTCCTTGGAAAGTGCTTTCACCAAAGATGTGAGCAGTTACAATTAAATAAATACTTGATAGAATGCAATCTTCAGTGTTTTGACTAAAATACACAGTCTCTGTGTAATTCAGTCTTGTATCCCTAGTAGCACTGTACACAGTGGTATTAGCTATTGGGCAAGGCACTCCTGGGAGCAAAATGTTGTTTTCTGACAGTAACTCATTCATAAAAACACTGGCGTCATGATAGTCAATTAAGACCGCAGTAGGGCAGAGTTTTCCCTTAAAAGCTCTAGATCTTAAAAGCAGAGCACTGACGTTTTATTTTTAGAATTTCATCGCTAACGTGTTTGAATGCATGCCCATTTCTTAGCTTTTTTTGGTTGTTTTAAGTTTAGGAAACCATTTGATAAATATAGCAAATGCATGGGCGAACTTATCTGTTTTGTTCTTACAGTAACAAAACCTTGTAGCAGAGCAGATTTTCTTGCATCAAAAAAAGCTGCAACTGTTGATCAAGATCACAAGTTTAGATGCAAGTTCTTGGACTGTTCCAAATCCTTCCGCAAAGCCAGGTTGTTGCATTATCACATGAAATACTTTCATGGAGTGGAGAAGGCTGCAGAATCACAGCAGAACCCTGTAAAAAGAAATATTCACACCAGAGCTTCTTTGACTTCTGAAAAAGCTAATCAAGAAAGGTCAAAAAGAGGACGGACCAGAGCTGGTTCATTGTGTAAGTATATTGCTGATCTCTTCCCTTTTTTCAAACAGCGACAAGCAGGAGAGAGCAGAAGTCAATTTTCCTTCAGGCTGAAGGAGTCTCCTTAGGGCTCCATCTTAGCATATTTCTTTGTGAAGAAATATTAGCATATTTCTCTGAAGAAACAGCATAATATGTGTAAACACTGTGTTTTAGAGAAGATAAAACTGAAGAAATTCCCACATCTAGAAATATGTCATGTTCTGTAATGAACCGACTACGTAACTTCTCTTATTCTCTACTAATAACTCACTTGAGTATTAAACCTCTATTGTTTTTTCAAAACTGCAATTCCCTGAGTTTCTGATCTTTTCCCCCTACCTCCCCCTGACTTGACAGATATCTAAATAGTATTGTTTGAAGACTTTTGTCCTTTTCTATATTAAGAAAACAGTCTGGGTAACTCCAGTTCTGTCCTTGTTTCTTACTTAGTCTTTACATTTCATGGTCTGACTTCAAGAGTATGCTTAGCTAGAAATCCAGTACCAGTTTCTGCAGTATTTACAGTTCTCATTGCTGGACCTGTGGGGGGAAAAAAAGTCCTAGCATTTAACAAATGCAATTGCTACAACTGTACTTGAAAAAGGTCCTCAGATAACTCATGGGTAAGGAAAAGGGAGAAAAACTTAATGATTAGGAAGAAAATAAATTCTTAAGTTATAACTGCTTTGCAGTCTTCAGAATCACGTTAACTTCTGCTTCAGCATCTCTTTATCTGAAGCGCTTTCTTCCTAGCATCTTAGATAACATCAGAGCAGCAGTCTGGGTCTGGCTGTGATCTGCAGCGGTGTTGGTAACCTGTTCAAACTTTGTTCTTGTGGATTGACTTCTGTTTGTACTGCAGGTCTGTAAAAATTGTCATCTCTTGCCTTCTGGTTGAGTCTGTTATATAAAATCCACCTTTCTCTTTGCTGAATTCCCTAATGTTTGTCTTTGCCTTGGATCTTTCATTAATATTCTGTTTAATGAAGAATTTCAAAGTCACGCAAGTTGTTCACTGAGCTACAGCTCACTGCAGCAGAATATATCTGGCATTACTTTGCTTTGTGTCTGCTTTTCCTAATGTGTCCAGCAAACACTTTTTCATTTGACGTGCTACTGCCTGTTCCTCAGAAGATAAGTGTAACTTAACATACCACTACTACACGTGAACTTCTGTACCCCAAATGCTTCTGTAACTTCAATGCAAAGGCATAAGATTGGGTTAAGTGGAGGAAAATTTTTCTTTAAAGACATTAGGTTGTGCCAACTTGCATGTGTTATGCTTTGCATGCAGCTTAAATGACACCAAAGTACTGCCTTGAAAAAGAGGGGAGCGCTTCATGAAGAGTAGGTGCTAACAAATACACGGCCATCAAAATAGACTTCTTGCATGTCACGTACTTTTCCATAACTTCTATGCTGCTTTTTGTAACTGCGTAATTATTTTGATTTGAGAAGTTGTTTTCCTGTGATTGTCCTGAATTAACTGACTAGAGACCCCAGAGTGTTTCGTTTATCCTGTCCCCCAAGTGCACACTGTTGGTTTGGTGTCATCATCCTGGCTGCACTGGCAGGTAATCCTTTATGGTGTTGAGTTGTAACCGTATCTGCTTATTTTAAGCTCCCTCCCCTTTCATTCCCCATTTGTGGATGACCACTTTTAACCTGGATTTACTCAATGGTGTGCTTTATGGCATTTCCCTGGAAATAGCCCATGGGTTGTGCTGACAGTTGTTGAACAGTGCATCAGGCTGGAAAGCGTATTGACAAGCTTTCGAGTCACCTTCACTGGCAAAGCCTCCTACTGTGGAGCTACAGTAAGGTTTTTCTTGATGAAGAAAAGTAATGTAATTGATACATCATATGTCTGATAGTAAGTGCCATTTGATCTTTAACTCAATGTGTTCTTAATTGTTTTAATTTTTGTTGTAGGGGTACCACACATTCTAAAGTAGAGTTAGTGGAGCTTATGAGCTCATACCGTTGGATTTTGTGTTCTGTTCTGTCTTTTTGCAAGCATCTCTTCTGCTCTTAATGGCGTGTCTAGGAAGACAGCCTGCTAAGCAAGACTTTCTCCATGTCTACTGAACAGTTTTATGTCACCTTTATAAAATGGTTTTCAGGATGTAGGGCTTAGTGAGAGTGAAGGCTTTTGAATGCGTAATTAAGTATGGTACATGATGGGTTTATTTTTCATCTTTAGAGTCTTTACGTGAGCAAAAATTCTCATGTTCAAAGTGAATATATTTAAATCATTTTACCTTTGGGTACAAAGTTTTAGTGCTTAAGCAAGGTAGCAATTTTGAGCAGGTAAGACTTCAGAAGCCATGAACCTTGCTATATTCCATAAGCTTGGAGATACTCTTGCTTTAGAAGCTTTATCACACTTAAGTCCTTGTCTCAGAAGTTTTATTTTGCAGTTCTGGGACTCCTTACACATTAAATTATGAAATTTAGAATTTCAGCACATAGAAAAGATGATGAATATAAGTGGTCTTCAATTACCATGTTGTGGGACACAGGAAGGAAGAATTTAAATATAATTGCTTTGCATTAAAGTGAAGCCTTTCAATGCCTGAAATGTAAATTTTGCCACTTGGCATTGGCTTCAAAACTTAAGTGGGCATTGGCTTCAAAACTTAAGTGGGCATTGGCTTCAAAACTTAAGTGGGCATTGGCTTCAAAACTTAAGTGGGCATTGGCTTCAAAACTTAAGTGGGCATTGGCTTCAAAACTTAAGTGGGCATTGGCTT